>JAPFFP010047586.1:0-10285 GCA_026153255.1 Solanum medicagineum
CATTGTCGGTGAACCACGTTAACTTCTGTGTTCCATCTTGTTATCTTCTTTACGTTTGTACGCATCTGTTCTAACACTAATGTTACTTAGAAATGCATGTCACTTAATTCATAAGTAATATATTTTTGTTGTGCCAATGATAATTCTTTGCATCTTTTAAATACATGTGTATGACAGTTGCATGGTCAAAAAAGACGCCAATTCAGAGATATGCTTTTAGTTTGGCTCAAAGACTGAATTAGATTGGAGCGAAGAAATGGAGAAAGATTATAAAATTCGAAATAAAAAGAAGAAGAAATTGAAGGAATATTGTCTATTGAAAATTCTTAAGCACAAAAAAGTCCAATGTATAAATTTGTTGATTGTGAAAATATGAGACAATTCCTGTTAATGTTAATGCAGAGGAATCGGAGAAAATGGTTCAATATATGTAAATTTTATAATTTATCTATTGAATTTCTATTTTCTAATTTAAGTTAATGAAATTAGAGAAAAGTAATTGTCACCTTTTACCTTTGAATTTTAAACTTTACTTTGCAATTAATCTGTAATAAAGTTAAAAGGCTCATTGAATCCTTGCATTTCTTTTTCGTAAAATTTGTATATCTTACTAATTTTAATATATTGTTAGCAAACATAACACAAACATATATTGAAAATTAAATTTTAAAACAATACATTGACTAAATACTTGAAAATAATGTTAGCAAATGTCCCTTAAATAAGTATTGACATATAAAAATCCAAAAGAAATTATTTGTATGTCTTGTAAATGTAACTTGTATATAATATAGGTCAAATTTATTATGTGAATATTCTATATATCTGATGTATATTTTTGTGCATCATCTACTTTATATTTATCATATAGACAATATGTGTGAATATTTGATATAGATTATATGTATATCGTTGTTATATCTCATAAAATTATCAAATATCCTAAATGAGAGTACTTGCACAACATATCTTTCCAAATGTTTTTGGTAAATCTGAGGTTGGAATCGCAATCAGCATAAAAAATTATGTGGGAAAATGGTCTTGGTTGAATTTTAGAGCAACCAGACCAAAAGATAATTTTTTGGGCCAAAAATGCAATTCTACAAAAGTACGCAACACATCCACGTCGCGAATTTGTCACGGATTTGCACTTAACTGTCGTTCTAGCATTTTCTATGAGATAAGAAAATTAATCGAAAATTTTTTTGAAGAAAAAGTACTATGAGGGACCAAGTTCGCAAAGCAGACTGGGTCCTCAACAGTTCAAAATTTTCACTTTTTTCGAGGGGCATTCCAGACTTTTTCCTACCCCTCCTAAACTTAACCCACGACTGATATAGGTCATTTTTAGCCTAAAAAGGGTTCCTAAATTCATTCTTAAGTCTTTTATGCAAAAACTAAGTAAAGACTTTGAGCGAAGAAGAGGAAAGAAAGCTAGGGCACAAGAGGATTGCAACCAAATTCTTGCAAGATTGAGTATGTTCCTTCATCCCAGATATGTAAGCTAACTTAAAACATGAAACTATTTGTCCATATGCCCCTGATTGTGATAGAATGAATCATGATGAAATTGATTGTTCCCATGATTGTACTATGCTTAAAATTTCTATAATGTTAAATCTATTTTACTTGTACCATATAGTGAATGCTTTCTATAAACTTGTTTCTTGAATACGTTACTTTTGGAGAATAAATAAATGTACTTGAATGTATGTTCCCTTTTCTCAATCAAAACAGTGAAAGTACTAGATCTTTATGAAATTGAATCTTGGAATATGAATTAATTTTTTAATGGACTACAGAGTAGACAAATACCATCCATATTGGACCTATCATTTTAATTTAGTAACAGAAAACAATTTCACTTTGGACCATATTTGATAAATGAATTATTCCAAATAAAAATGCTAGCGGATGGCGGACCACTCTATCATTTGTTTGTTTTGCGTGAAATAAAACACCTTAAGTTATTTGAAATCAATTCACAAACTCCATCCCTTAAAAAGGCAAACTTTTCTCCCAATCACTTTTATTTTTATTTTCTATCCATTTGATATTCGTATTGGGATTCTGATTTACTTTTGTGTCAGACTCATTTATAGAGAAAAGCGCTCTCTAAGAGGATTTTTCTTATAATCGGAACTTAAGCGTGAAATCTCCCTGACACATTTCATCACACATTATATTAGTATACCATCAAGCTACTTACCTTGTTGAGAATTGTGATACTAATGTAACACCCTGTGAAATTACTGAAACGGCCCTAAAATGTATCATACGCGAAACGTGTCTTCCGAAGCTCTGATGGGAAATCCGAGATTGGATTTGCGATCAACGTGACAAAATAGAGTTAGAAAATGGTCTAGACCCGATTTAAGAGTAACCGGGTCGAAAATTAATTTTCGCAAGTTGGCCAATAAATAGTAAAGGTACGCGACAATGCGGCGACGCGGACCTATCGCAGACCCAAAACAGTGAGGGTGCACGATAGGGCCGCGATGGGACCCATTACGGACCCACACTTACGTTTTTCCTTTAATTTTCGATGGATATTGAATTTTCAAAAATACATTTGTGCACAATTCGTTCGCATAACGGACCAGTGTAATTTTGGTGATGAGTTTTCTTTTAAATTTGGGAAAGGGTAGTATTTTGGGTATTCCCAACCCATTTTAATACTCCAAAACGTACTTTTAAGACCAATTTCATACGCAAGGGTTTAAGGAAAAAACCCACATTCTCAGAAGTTTTAAGCGTAAGTTTTAAGGGAGCAAGCAAGGAAGAGCCTAAGGATTGAGGGTACGGGTCCAAGTTCTTGTTGAAGATTAGCACAATCTTCACCCGAGGTATTTAAAGGCTACCCAAAACATGGAAATTGTTCTTTTATGTGCCTCAATGTATAGATTAAGTTTAAATTGGTAGTTGAGGGTCTTGAGTGGAAGTTCTTGAACAACTTCTTGAGCATTATCTTTATTTCTTGAATATTATCTTTAGTTATATATATTATCTCAAATTGAGGATCATCCTACTTATATTTACTAATTTTATGCGTTATTGTATGATCGTTACCTAAATTGCATGTTTCCCTTGCTTGATACTGCCAGAACGAATCTAAGGGTTTTGTCTAGAGCTTTGATCACATGATTATATTTGTTGGTTGTGATCCGAGTCTTGAACTGAACAAATTAAAGGTTGATAATAATGAATTAAGAACCTCAAAGAGGTTGAATTTAATCTTAAAGAAATATTCCCAACCCCTCAACTTATTGAACGAATAATGAATTAATGTATTAGTCTGAAAGAGGCTAAAAGATGACAAAGGGTGGACATTGTCATTTATGAGCATGTTGAGTCTATGAGAGAAGTATCGAGTATCGAAATGGGTAAAAGTGAGTCTGACTCACACTCATAACTGCATGGCTAGCATAGGTGAGGATTGACCATGAGCAACTGATGTTTTCTCAGTTCCAAAAGAGGACTTAATGTTATTTCTACTTTGGATCCAACAATATACGCCTTCTACCCCAACAAGGTACTGGGCGGATGCCGCAATGACATCGCTTCATTGTACCATCACTGGCTCATAGGTGATGGGTGTAGGTCCGAGAAACTCTCATATAAGGTTCCCTCTTGATAGTACTCTTATGTCAATGTTGAATTCGTGGGTTTTAATAAATGTTAAATGAAATGGTATCTATTCCTTATTCTAGATGAGATGAATGATAACTAAAGTGATGTTTCCGTGCACCCTGCTTACCTTGCTTACTTTTAGCCCATTTTACATATAGTACATTCCACGTACTAACGCTCCTTTGGCGCTGCATCATTTTATGATGCAGATTTGGTAGACAAAGGACTTCAGCAGCCCAATCGTTGAGGTTTAGAGCTCTTATTTCAGACCGTGGTGAGTCCTCCCCTGCATTCGGAGGATGATTATGTCATTTGCTTTATTTTAGTATTTTTCTTTAATTGTTGTAACCATGGCCTGTCATGATACCTTTTTAGAGCATAGTTATAGAGGCTTCATACACATAGACGATTAATTGTTAATTGTTGGGATTGTATGTTTCCCCCTTTCGTTCTATGGAGATACTTCTTTCATACTTATTATGTTAGGGATTGTGATAGCCTACTGACAACCTATTATTTCCTTATATCTTCCGGATATGATTTGATTGAACGAATGCAATGAGACTAGGTGGGCCGCTTGAGACTAGCAATAGTCTCCGAATGCCAGTTACGTCTAGGATACCCTCGCAGAGCGTGAAAACTAATGAGAAAAATATAACGCTCGTTGAAATGATATTTTACCCCTACTCATTACGTCTGATAAAAAATGAAGAAATTCTAATCATACCATCATAGGCTTTTACTTGTGTGTTCACCCTACTAATTGTCTATTTTTGAGAGTTAATAATGCTAAACACCAAGAAATATAGTGGCATTTTGTCTACAAACACTTGTTATCTTCATTTTTTAAAAATGAAACAAGGGAAAAAAGGATAAAAGAAAATAGTGAGAGGAGTTTTCATGCGATCATGCATTACACCGACAAGTTTCAACACTTGTTCAAATCATGCAAGAAAGAGAGAAAAACGCAAACAGCAAGCCGAAACGTCACTTTAAGTTAGTGCCAAATTTGCTGAAATTAATAGCCAAAAAAAATTAACCACCTCCTATATAAACCACCTCTTTAAGCAATTCTATACCATTTCATCCATCAAAGCTATGCTTTCATCTCTTTTAAGTATTTCTTGTTTGTTCTTATCTTTGGTGCAATGACTGAGAATGATGCTTTCTCTGATGGTGACTCCATCAATACTACCTCTGTTGAGTCATGGTGAGCCACAACAAATTTTTTTTATGTCTTGTGTTACTTGAGTCGAGTTTGTCTTGGTGACCATCTTTTATCTTCACAGGTAGCAGTAAGATCTACACACAATATGTCCTTTGCAGATCCCATTTATGGGACCTCACTAGTTACGTTGTTGTTATTTTTTTCCCTTTTAATATTTTCTAATGGTTGTTCGCCATAGTAAAGGGGATGAAGTGATGTTTCACGAAAATGCCCCTATAGGCCAAAATCTGATACATGTGGACCAAGGGGACACCAGTGCCCTCACCTGTGAATCACAAAACCCCACCCTCGCCACATGCGCTTAGTCCCCACCACAAAAATTAAATCTCTACTGCACAAACTATATATTATATCCTTTTCACAGGACCCCACTAATTCTTTAACTGAAACCACATCCTTTATAAATTTAACCAATAATAGTGACAGTACCAAGTTACTTAATTTAGAAAAAACACCAGGAAAAATGTTTGTTATACCTATAGATTTGATAGTAATTGACTTACCCATAGTAGCACAAAATGCCAAGAGTCACCTTTTCCGCCCACCAAAGACGAATAAATGCGAGGTACCCTTTTCCCCATCACATGCACAGACTCCAGTCCACTAACACTCCTTTAGTTGCTCCTCCTATCATGAACCCTCAAAATCCCCCACCCCTACAAACTTTTCTGGTGACCATAGGGAACAGTACTCTCTATGGGACACCGGCCCCGACCCCAAACTCCAACCCCTACTCGTGGATCGAACTGAGCATGCAAGGGCAGGCTCTGTCATTCAGTGTGGAAGTGGAAGGGAGAGAAGTGTTTGTGTTAGTCCAAACTCGATGTTCATATCCCAGGTAGTATCGAAGGGCATGAAGATGGCCATGGACACCTACAATCACTACCTCTAGATGAGCTCAGTCCTACAACCACCGCTACGTATCCCCTTTCCTCAACTCCTATTCTACCACATGCCAACGTGGGAGCTATCTCTCTTCAACCCACTAGTTCAACCTTTGAGCCTAGACAACCCCCCCTCCTCCATTCTTATTCCAGCAACAAGTGCCGGAGGACTTATCTCTGTAGAATGTCCTAGACCTTTAGATGGATGCTCCTCAGAACCCTTATATGGAGTAGGAGAACGTGGGGTTCAGCCCGATACAAGTTGTGCCAAGCAGTGTAGCCTCGACCTCCTAGGTAAGGTTCCGTCAACATTTAACTCCCCCCACCCCTTGATAGGATTGAACCAAGAGCAAGCAGTAAATGTAGGAGAAATAAAGGATGAAATAAGCCTAATAAGCGAGTTGAGGACCAAAATAGGAGTTCTGAAAGACATAAAAATGATGATATACAAGGAAAGATTCACAAAAACACATACTCATCTGTCATTTGACACTCTTAAAAAGATACATAGATATAAGACCCCGCAGCAACCCGAGAATAGGGAAGTTTTTAGTAGTTTTGAACCCAACTTTATTGAATGTGATCCGGATAGGTCGGGAGAGATCTCTTTCCCCCACGACACCCACGTTTGGACCAATGAATCTCATCATATGGAATTGTATGGGATGTAACGGGGCAGACTTTAGAAGGAACTTTAGGGCCCTCATTGACTAGCACAAGCCCCCCTAGTGGCTTTGATTGAAACAAAAATGCCAAGTCATCAAGTGTTATTAGATGAATTCCCTTCCAGCAACATGATCGAAGTTTCTTTGATTGGAAACTCTGGTGGACTAGTCATCTGGTGGTATGATAATCTACTAGAACTTGATAAAATAACCACTACCAACTAAGAAATTCATGTTATGATCAAGATACACCTTACTCAAACTACTTGGCTTTTCAATTGTATATATGCTAGTAATTTTTTGAATCAGAGTAGTATCCTCTGGAAAACTTGAAGTTGATTAGAGATAGCTACAATGGAGGGTGGCTAATTTTTAGGGACTTCAATGAAATATTGAAATGCTCAGAAAAAGAGATAGACCTATAAATATGAATAGATTAAGTGACATATGGGATATGATAAACCACTGCCAATTAATAGATCTCGATTTCAAAGGGAGTAAGTACACTTGGCTAAACAAGTGCTTAAAGAAAACATGTACTTATTTTTGAATGCTTGGACCATTTCCTAGCAAATGAGGAGTGGGTCCAACAAAACCCACATACGCATCTTACACACCTACCCGGACCCACTCAGATAACTTCCCTTTGCTACTGACACTCCAATATAATAGCTATACATATTGAGAACAAATATTTCATTTTGAAAGCATGTGGATGGCGCATCCCGATCTAGTCAATAATCTCAGAATCCTAGTCTACAGGACATAAAATTATCCCAAATATCAATACTTTCATAGCACAAGTGAGCGAGTGGAACCAGTATACGTTTGGGAACTTATTTTATAAAAAAAGAAAAATTCTGAGACAACTGGAAGGAATACAAAACTCCCCAAATGTTGAATCAAATAACTTCCTTCTAAATCTTGAATAGGAACTGATCAAAGAATATAACCAAATTCTCAGGTCTGAAGAGGAATTTTGGAAACTAAAATCAAGGGTGATTAAATTGGATTAGCAATGGGGATCAAAATACAAAGTTTTTTCACACAACAACCTTAAATAGAATAAGGCGGAATAAAATTTTAGCATTGAAAAATGCTGAAGGAACCTGGACCTATGACCAAGAGGGTATTCTCCAACAAACTCACAACTACTTCCAGCATTTATTTAGAATAGATGAAATCTGCTCCAAAAGAGTCTATCAATAGACATAAAATTCTAGCCCCTGAATTTAAGCAATGTAGAATGAATCCCGAACCTAGAAGAGATTCAGAAGGTGGTGAAATCTTTTCAACCACTAAAAGCACTAATTCCAGATAGGCTACACCCAATTTTTACCAAAACTTTTCGGATATAGTGGGGAAATCAGTTGAAAACATGTGTAAAGAGGTCTTCTTAATGAGCAAAATACCCATGACATTAAATCATACACATGTGCGCCTAGTACCAAAAAGCCCAAAAGCGGCAACCCTAAAAGAATTTAGGCCCATCAGTTTTTGCAATACCACTTATAAAATTATCACTAAAACAATTGATAATAGGATTAGACCCCTCGTGAACAATCTCATAGGACTTTACCAATCTAGTTTCCTGTGAATTAGATTAGACCTGTGATAATATCATAATTGTCTAGGAAATAGTCACATCTCTAATAAAAAGGAAAAAGGACAGGAAAGGTCTCATGCTACTAAAAATAGATCTAGGAAAGGCTTTCAATAGGTTAGAATGGTCCTTCATCTTAGAAACCTTCCTTTACTTCAAATTTCCCCCAACTTTATCAAGTTAATTATGTCTTGTATTACAACTAGTGAAACTGCTATACTTGTAAACAGAACACGAACACCTTTCTTCTCACCCTCCAGGGGAATAAGGCAAGGGGATCTGATGTCCCCATATATTTTTATCCTTTGTGTGAAGAGGTTATCCTGAAATACAGTGTCACGCCCCGGGAGGATACCCTAGGCGTAACTGACACACGGAGACTATTGCTAGCCCCCAAGCGAACCACCTAGTCTCATCTCATTCGTTCAATCAATTCATTAGTGAAAGATAACAAAGAAATAACTAGCTATCAGTGGGTTATAAGCTACCAAGTCTGTCTATCATAAAGAATACAAATAAAAGGAACAATCTCAGTGTAAAGAAGGAAAAGGGGAAAAAGAACCCGAAACATCAACCATCATACGTCTATGTCCATGAAGCATCTATAACTACTATCTAAGAAGGTACCATGACAGAACATGGCTATCACAATCAAAGGAAATAACTTAACAAAGCTAAAGAAATAACCATCCTCTGAATGCAGGGGAAGACTCACCACGATCTGAAATCAAGAAGCTCTAAACATCAACGATTAGGCTGTTGAAGTCCTCTGTCTACTGAATCTACATCATAAAATGATGCAGCACCAAAGGGGCATTAGTACATGGAATGTACTGTATGTCAAATAAGCTAAAGTAAACAATATGCTTCATACAATAATCAATGACATCAGCTCATCAATCACTCAGACTCAACTCAGAGAAAGGAGTAGGACTCTATCACATCTCTATGCATCAAGACATCAAACAATCACATCAACCTCAGAGTACTATTGACAGGAAAACTATCTGGGAGTTTCTTTAACTGACAGTTAACACCTATGAGCCAATGGTGATACAACAAAGAGATGTCGTTGCCACATCCGTTCAGTACTTTGCTGGGGTAAAGAACAAGTCTATCGGGAATCCCAAAAGAAGTCTATCAAGTCCTTTGTGGGATAAAGAAAACATCTGCTTTCATCGTCCAATCTTCTCCTACGCTGGTCGCGTAGTTAATGAGTGCGAGTGGGACTCACTCTTACCTATTCCGATGCTATTACTCCTCCCAGGATTTGACACACTCATAATTCTATCAATTTATCAAAAACTTCCATCACCCAACCTCTACGGGCAGGAACACTCACCTCATCTCATCATCTATCAACTCAAAGAGTGGGATCATCCCTTCAAAGCTAAGGTTCAACCTCATTTAGTCTCTAAGAACACTAATTCCATCAACTTCAGCCATCAACAAACTCATCTCAAGACTCAAACCATATCAATCAATAAAGTCATACAGTCAAGGCTCTAGACATTACCCTTAGGTTCATTCTTGAAGTCTTTAACAGAGAACTCATGTGGGGTAAATACATAATCACACAATATATAATACATGCAAACAAGTAATTCAAAATGTGATGATCATCAATTTAAGATATTATAAAGAAATTAAAGATAAATTTCAAGAAAATCTTCAAGAATTGTAACTCAAGACCTATGAATCATCGATTGTCAACCTACTACATTCATTGGGACACATGGAAGAACAATCCCATGTTCTGGGTAGCCTTTACATACCTGAGATGAAGATTGTACTAATCTTCTTCGAGTTTTTGACTCGAACTTTGGAAACCCTCAATACATTTCTTACTCTCTCTCTCTCAGAAACCTTCACGTACTTAGAACTAGAAGAATATGGGTTTTTGAAACCTGTTGTACGAAATTAACACTTAAAAACATGTTTTGGGACTTAAAAATAGGCAAGGAATGACCAAAATACCCTTTCCAAAATTTAAAAGGAAAAGTTTAAAATTGGTACACTGGTCCGCGACGTGCCAGAAGCGTGGACTTGTGTATTTCGTGAATTTTTGGAAAAATTTAATTCCCGTCAAAAAATAAAAAAAGCTCAAGTGCTAGTCTGTGCCCCCTCTATGTCGTGTCAAGGGCGCGGATCAACACTATTTTGCAATTAATTAGCCAAAATTTTTTTCGACCCGATTACTCTTAAATAGGGTCGAGACCATTTTCTCACTTGATTTTTCACGCTGATAGCAAATTTGATCTCGAATTTCACATCG
>JAPFFP010047587.1:0-10285 GCA_026153255.1 Solanum medicagineum
ATATATATATATATATATATATTATATGGATGGCCATACGTTGGCAAATATGATGTCGGTTAGCTAGCGGAAAGGACCATCATTGCTAGCACTTGGTTGGGTATGTCATGCATTTGCATCTCTATTACCTTTTTTATTACAACTATTTATAATTTCACTTTCTACTTACATACCAATACATCTTTATTCTTAATGATGTCTCATTGCCTGGGGACGCTGCATTTTGTTTCATGCGTACAAGATCAGGTAGGGATTTCGATCGATCACTCCGATAGAATTCTGGTTCAGTTGTGTGTTAGTAAGATCTATCTCTTTCTTGAGCTTGCATAAGATGTCTACTTTTATAGTACAATTTAGGTATAGTTAGGGCCTTGTCTCAACGGTGCTTATGTGTTCTTACAGGCTATTATGGACAAAGTATTTTGAGTTTCTTTTTACAGCTTTTAGTCTCCAGCCATAGGTTTGGCATATATATATATATGTATGCTTGGTCTTCGTTTGCAGCCTCTTTGACTAGCTAGTACTTTATTATTTTGACTTATCTACCTTTGTGTGCATGGTCTACAATTGCAACCTCGTCGACTAGCTAGTATTTTATTATTTTGGCATATCTACCTTTGTGCGCATGGTATTTGGTTACAGCCTCGTCGGCTAGCTAGTAATTTATTATTTTGGCTTATCTAACTTTGTGTATACAACTTATTGTGAACCAGATCATAACCTTAATAGTCCAAGCTTAGTATTTATGATGTTATGCTGCCCAATCTTTCGGCCCCTAGTCTACTTAGCTAGAATATTCAGTGGCTTAATAGACAAATGACGGTTCGAGTGTCAATCGTGTCTCCTCTTCTTTTGAGGTGTGATAGAGACTCACATGGGTTTGATTAAATTGTAGAGTTTTTTTTGTTAGGTTAGTCATTTGTAGGTTGTTATCCTAGCATGCTTGTGTAATGAAGCCTTTTTATACAAATGGTTGTGGCCTAAGTGGGACTGCCTTATGTGCGATGTGATGTGTATGTTGGAATTTGTTCGAGGACTAACAAAGTTTTAAGTGTGGGGTGATGATATAAGGTATTTTTATAAGCCTAATCGCAAACTTAACCTATATTGACGGCCTAGTTTGAGGACAAATGCATAAAATTTTAGCACTTTTATGGTCACTTATGCATTTTTTTAGCTAACCAAAGCGATTAGATGTTTTTGCCGTGTTTCAAGGGCTAAGAATAAAATATGAAAATTTAGAAAGATACCATTAGAGATAAGTAGGAAAGATCCAAGCAAGAAAGAAGTATTGCAGAAGAAAAACACATGCGGAGGTGATTTATCTCAAGTCAAAAACTACCGAAAGGGAAGAATTCAGAAAATGTATTGGGATAAACCTAGTCTACGTTATGGATTGGGTTGATTTCAGTTCAAAATGTACCCCAGAGATTGGAAGTTCAAAAATACACTATAATTGAACTATTCCGCGTCACAAACTTAGGATCGTATTTTTCTAAAATTCGTGAATTACAGTAATTAAAGGGGGACACTTGTAATTTTCGAAGGATCATTAAGTCTTTAGCTGGGAATGAAAATGAACTGCGAAGAACACTCTTTTAGGTTGATTTTTCTTACTTTCTTCTTTAGTTTCTACTGATTGAATGTTATAAATATATTTTAATTTTGTGATTCAGACTATGAGTGGCTAAAGTTTTTTATTCTAGGGTTGTAGTCACAAGACTATGGTATAATATAGTTTGCTTTGGTTGATGATAGGTTGTTATCTATAATTGCTCCTACATATCTTGATTTATTATTTTAATGTCTAGCAAGCATTTGGATAAATTTTTTGTCTACCTTGAATACGAAAAATGAATAAGAGATAGAACACGAATCGTAGAGAGCTTGTTTGCTCTAGGATTACTAGAATAATTAATGGATAAGAGACGTGTGATATCTACCTATCCACTATGCTTGGTTATAAAATAGGATGATAATGTTGATGCATTTTCATTGGTTCATGTTTATCCCCGCTCAATGATGTAGTTATCGCCAACAGAGATAGATAATTAGAGGTCAGAAGACTGTGATTGTAATATCAAACTTGTAAATCAGTAATTAAACAACCCATTGAAAATCAGAGAGAGGAGTATTATACTAGATGTCTGTAAAAGCTCCAGCCTTGGAATCCATTTTATTGACTAATTTCCCATTTAAAGATTTGAATCATTTTAGTAGTAATTTTGATAATTAACTTTAAAAGTAACTCATTCTAAAACCACTTTACAACACAATTAATTTAATGCATTGAGAAAATGGTGAAAAGCCTCATTAATGTCTTATAGGTTACATCTCGGCTCTAAAGAGAGTCATTGTACTATTTGTAAGACCACATGCACTTTACTGTAATTGGAGTGCTATTTGTGTGATGAAAATATCAAATTTTCAAGTGTAGTTTATTAGAATTGCATCAACATCAAAATTGATAAAATTTTGATTTGGGATGATATCATGTTTTTGGTAGGTTTCAATTTGAATTGTTGAAGGTACACATTTTGATGCTTAATATATAGCGGGCAATGGATAAATACTTTAGTGGCATGAGAGTAAATGAACATAATCATGTAAAATACTTTGATTATTATAAACAATTATGTAAGTATCTTAATTCTATATCTTACAAAATTCAAATCAAATTATAAATGCGAAAAAGTGATTGGGGTTAGTTAAATCATTTCGGAGGAAAACTTATTGTCGAACTCTCCTTTTGAAAGTAGTACTTAAGCTAAACTAAAATATTATTATAGAAGATAAAACACCAAATAAAAGAACTAGCTATAAAATTGAAACAATAACTGTGACACATCCTATGCATGCTATATAAAGAGCTTTCTTCTTCTTCTTCTTCTTCTTCTTTAATTTTAAAGAAAAGGTTCCTTCCTCAACATTATGATCATGTCAATTATGTTAAATAATGAATATATAAAATTATCCACTCATAAAAGTGTATAAAATAATTATTGAAACATGAATTATTTTTTTGAAGAAAATAGACTTTGAGCAAAATTTTCAGGGTGTGTTTAATGAAGGTAGTAGTAGCTAAAAGGAAATAATTCAAGTATAGTGAAAAGAAAAGGCAGAAATAGAATTAAAAAACTTATGGCTATGAGATTTTAATTATCTTATGTTATTACTAATTAGGTTTTAAATTATTTACTTGTGCATGTATATTTAAAGAATTTCTTAAAATAAATATAAGAGTTAGATCAAAATTATTAATTTTAGTCAAACATTAAACTATATTTTGTCATGCCCCAGATCGGTACCTTTGGCGTGGTCAGCACTTAAAAATATTGCTTATCCCCGAGTGAACCACTTAGCTCAATTCACTTATTCAATCATCGAAAGTACTTAATGAGCACGTAAATCATCATATAAAATAGTTTGAAGAGTACAGGTGTATGAAATAAAACTTCAACTCTAATCCATCGTCATCTATGAAGCCTCTATCTCTAAGAGCTTAGATGATGCCAATGACAAGCTCAAGGCTACTTCAAATCAAAATAAATATGTCACACCTTTTTGGAAGGGTACGCTTGACATGGTCGGCACTTAGATACTATTGCTAGTCCCCAAGCGAACCAGTTTGCCTCATCATATTCATTCAATCAATAAATAACACATCAACGTAAGCCTACAAAAGATAATAGGTGGACAATCTCAACATATAAAATTCAAATCAGAATAAATAAGGCTAGTATGAAAGGAACTAGCTCAAGACAATATCAAATTAAACAAATTGACTCTAGTCTGTGAAGCCTCTATCAACTTTTCAGTGGTGCCAACGACAGGTCCATGGTTACCTCAAATCAAAATAAGAGTAAATCTAAAGTCTGACTCTAAAATCTAAATGAAATAAATAATATGCATCCTCCGAGATTAGGGAGGACTCACCAATCAGCTGAAAAGTGGGGAAGATCCTCAATGAAGCGTCTGTTGCTGATCTCTAGTACTTGTCCCTGCATCATAAGAATGATGTAGTTTAGATGGACGCCAGTATGTGGAATGTATGAGTATGTACAATGACTGAACGAAACTGCATCAAGGTAGAATAATATCAACTCAGATAACTCAAATCAAGAGATAAGAAACTCAATCAAGGTGTCAAATGTCTATCTAAAGCAAGAATAAAGACTAGACAATGTCCAATCAATACAAATCCAAACCAATCCAATCAGAGTATTATCAATATAGAACCTATCTAGGAGTTTCTCCTATATGATAATGATCACTTAAAAGCCAGTGATTGTACAACAATCCCATTGATGTTTCCACGACAGTTCAGCACTTGCCGGGGAAAAGAACGAATCAATCCATAATGTATCCAATCAAACAAGTCCTCTATTGTTTTAGGGACCTATCAAGAGAAACATCTGACTTAACAGTTTCAATCATCTCTTATGTTTGGCGACGCAGTTATTGAGTTTGATTTGGTATTATGTAATTCGGTGTTTGATACTACTCCCAAGTCTTAATGCTCATAAAACAATCAATCTCAGTCAATCCAATTAAGAAGTCTCATAAGAACTCATATCAATCCATCAATTCTATCATAATCGAGTCTTTCAACCTATCAACCATCTATCAATCTCCATTCATATCTCTAAAGAGGGTTTAGACAATCGTAAGATAGCTATCAATTTTGATCAATCATTAAGGGATTATCAGTTTGGACTAATCATTTGAGTTCAATTTGGAACACTCTCAAACTAGCAAGTTCTATCCACCTATCATCAAGTTCACATCACAATCACAATCAACATTCTCAAATTAAGGCTCTAGACTCAATCCCTAGGTTCATTCATGCAATCTTTTATGAAATAACATGTAGAGTTTTTGAAATAACTCATGCAAAGTATTTAATCAGTAGAAGTAAGTTTGTGATGATCATCAACATATGAAAATATGAAGGATATGTATAATTTGCAATAAAACATTTAAGAAAGCATGCATAAAGACTCAATACTTTCATCTATCAATCTATCTCAATCAAAGGGGCACACGCAAGAACAATTACATGCTTTAGGTTAGCCTTACATACCTGGGATGGGGTTTGACAATCAACTGCAAGGTTTCAGCTTCAATCGTATTAATTTCTCACTTCTTTTCTCCTCTTCTGAGCCTTAGTCTTTTGTTAGAATGCATAGAAGACTTAGGATTGGGTTTAGAAACCTCTTTTAAGTTGAAAAAGACCTATATTGGTTATGAGTTTAGTTTAGGAAGGATGGGGAAGGTCTGGAATGACCTTAAAAAATGCTAAAAATTTGCATTTCGGGAAACAAAGCCTGCTAGGCAGATTTTCTCATATCCCTGCATTTTTGTCAAAAAAAAGTTGATCAAACTTTCTAATCCCGTTAAAATTATTGGAACCCCAGTTAAGTGCAAATCCACGATAAGTTCAAGAGCGGACATGTTACACACTTTTCTGGAATCGCATCTTTGTTCCAAAAAATTATCTTTTGATATGTTCGCTCTAAAAATCAATCAGGACCATTTTTCCACATAATTTTTCATGTTGATCATGATTTGAGCCTCGAATTTTCCAAAAGAGTTTGAGAAGATGTGTTATATAAGTGTCTCTCATTTGGGGATATTTTGATGATTTTTCTGGGTGTAACATTATCTCCCCCTAAGAATCATTTATCCTTGAATAAAGAGTGACTAAGGGTGGACTTGAGGCACGAATAACAATCGAGACTCATTTCAATCGATCAATCAACCCATCAAACTTTCTAGACAATCAATAATCAAATGAAGGATAAAAAAATCAATTCAAATCAAGTGTAAGGATATTACCTTCGACATTGTCATCATTTGACATGAATAGATGCAGGTATTGAGCTTTCATATCTTCCTCGGGTTCCCATATGGATTTCTCAACATTCTGATTCCTCCACAAGTCTTTGATCAAGGCTATCTCTTTGGTCCTCAATTTACAAACCTGATGATCAAGAATATGGACTGGAACCTCTTCTAAGACAAGTTATCCTTCACTACGATACTATTAATGAGGAGGATCAATAAGGGATCCTCCAAATATTTCTTTAACATCGAGACATAAAAAACTGAATGAATCGCGGCTAACTCAAAAGGAAGCTCCAGTTCATAAGCAACATTTCCAATCCTTCTTATAATTTGGTAGGTACTAATATAGCGAGGACTTAGCTTCCCCTTTTTCCTAAATCTCATAACACCCTTCATGGGTGACACTTTTCGATATACCCAGTCACTCACTTCAAACTTTAAGTCTCTCTTTCTCGCATTAGTGTAAAACTTCAGGCAGTTTTCAACCTTTCTCTAATAACCTTTGCCTTTTCCATCGACTAGTGAATAAAATCAGGTCTGACTAACTCAGCTTCTCCAATCTCAAACCACCAAATTGGTGATCTATATCTCCTCTCATACAAAGCGTATTAGGTATCCATCTGAATACACGCATGGTAAATTATTATATGCAAACTCAATCAAGGGTAGATGATCATCCCAATTACCTTTGAAGTTAAGGACACAAGTCCTGAAAATGTCCTCCAACGTTTGAATGGTATGCTCTGCCTGGCCATCTGTCTGGGATAAAAAGGTGAGCTCCTCTAGCCGAGATGATGGACAAAGGGAACTCTATGCAACCTCACAATCTCACAGATGTACAACTTGGCATACTCTTCTGCAGTGTCAGTTGTCTTAACTGCTAAAAAGTAAACTGATTTAATCATCCAATCCACAATCACCCATATCGAATCATGATACTTTCGGAACATACAATCTACTCTGGTACCTCAACACACCATCTCCTCCTTTGGAGAAAACCATCACCTTTTATTTATGGACAACTTCCTTCAATTGAAGTAAAACAGGATCATTGACATGCTTTTCTTTCATCTCCGCCACGAAATTTGATGTAGACCCATTTGGACATTGACTCTATTGCTTCCCCAGCACAAGCAAGTGTGCGTGGTCAAACCAAGTAATACGGTGGCCCTTATTAGGAGCCGAATGTCGAACCCAAATGACTAAAATTAGGTTTCAATTATAAATAAAAGATTGTTATGTTAAGTGTGCTTTGTTGGGAAATGATGAAAATATGAGTTAAGGCTAAAATAACTAATTAATACTACTATTATCAAATAAGTTTGAGGGAAATGTCAATGTAAGCAAGATTTCGGGATTGTAACCATATCGACGCATAGCCTAGACATAATACTTGCACCTATATCTGGGTTTTCTAATTATTGATTCACAGGATTGATAACACCTAATCAAGGTGACCCGCCTCTACCGGCCTACCCTCATTGACAGCCTAACTATATCGTTGAGTAGGTATAGGCATGATCAATGAGAATACTTTAATGTTATCTTCCTATATTTGAATCAAGCTAGATGTATAGGTAGTCGTCACAGGTCTCTCATACATGAATCAACGTAGTTTCCTAGATGAACAAGCTCCCTATACCTCTGTATTCTATTCACCCTAACATCTCTCGAAATTAGAATGAACAATAAGTTTACCCCATGGTTTGCTAGACTATGAAGCATGGATAAAAGAGATATAAGAATAATTAAAAGAAAACCCATTATTTGACTGTGAATATCAAGAATTAAGACATTGTCTATGACGACAATCCCATAATATGGGAAGATTAGCCACTCATAATTGTTTCGAATCATATAAAAATGCTAATCAACATTCAAGAATGGAAATCTAGGATGCAAAACCAACAAAAGTAACCCTAAAATGGAGTTCACAGTCGTATCTCCTTGTGCCCATGAAAAATAGTTTCCAAAATTAATGTTCTAAACTGAATATAAACTTAAGAATCTCGTTTCTCAATTTTTCCCTTGCATATTCAAAATCCATGACACGGATTAGGGTACGTTTAGTGTATTTCTGCATTTAATGCTGGCTGGGACAACTTCTCTATTTATTCTGCAAGTTTACGATACGGGCTTTCACCATTTTCATGCTTCGTGCCTTTTCTCCATCTTTTCAACTTGCAAACAGCTTTTTGCACATGTCTGCAACGCGGACACAGGTACTTTGCTGGACTTATTGACTTCTTCAATTCATTTTGCCATTTTGTCCTTCATCAATCTTCGAATGTGAACACGAACATGCATAATCCATTTAAAATCTTGCAAAAACATAACTAACAAGTGTACTTGACCCAAGATTAGCAAAATAAGTTGAATTACACTAAAAACACCTAAACTATATGGATTTATCCTCTGACTAGGCTCTATACATGAGTAATTTTAGATGATTTGACATATAAATATGCCTAAGATCAGACTCCTCCTTCATCATTCTCTTTGGGTTGAACTCCCAACCAGGCCAATCTATGCACTTCATTAGCCAACTCTTTCTTTCTTTCATGTACAAGAATAGTACTATCCATTGACAACCTGCTAAGAGCATCCGCAACAATGTTAGCTTTATGTGAGTGGTAGAGAATACTCATATCATAGTCCTTGGGTAACTTCAACCATCTCCTATGCCGCAAGTTGAGCTCTTTCTGACTAAAGACGTATTGCAGACTCTTCAGCAAACACGTCCACATGTATTCCTATAAGTTGTGGCACCAAATATTAAATGCAAATATGACCGATACAAGCTCAAGATCATGGGTTGGATAGTTCTACTCATGAACCTTAAGTTGCTTAAAAGCATAAGCTATCATACTTCCCCTTTGCATCAAGATACAGCCTAATCCAACTCTAGATGCATCACAATATATCATAAAGTCCTCTGTCCCATCAGGCAAGGCCAAAACTAGTCATTAGTCAATCTTGTTTTTAGCTCTTGGAAACTCTTCTCACATTTCATCATACCATTGAAATGTGACCTTTTTCTGAGTCAGTCTAGTCAATGGTGGTGATAGGAATGGAATTCCTCCAATGAATCTGTAGCAATAGCCTGCCAACCCCAAGAACTTTTTTTTGTCAATTGGAGAGGTTGGTCTGGGCCAGTTCTTAACTACCTCAATCTTTTTTATGTCTACTCAAATACCATCATCTGAGATAATATAGCCTAGAAAAGACATAGACTTGAGCCTAAATTCACACTTTAAAACTTTTGCATACAATTCATGGTCTTTGAGAGTCTGGAGGGCAATTCAAAGGTGATTGGCATTCTTCTCTACATCTCTAGAATACACCAAAATGTTGTTGATAAATACAATCATAAATATATCAAGGTACTATTTGAACACTTGGTTTATCAAATCTATGAAGGCTGCAGGCGCATTGGTCAACCCAAAGGACATAACCAATAACTCAAAATGACTATATCGAGTCCTAAATGATATTTTAGAGATGTCACATTCCTTTACCTTCAACTGATGGTAACTAGATCGGAGGTCTATCTTTGAGAAACAAATGGTACCCTGAAGTTGTTCAAACAAGTCATCTATCCCAGGGAGAGGATAATTTTTCTGTATAGTGACCTTGTTTAGTTGGCTATAATCAATACACATTCTGAGAGACCCATCTTTCTTTCGCACGAATAGGACATGGGCACCCCAATAAGAAACACTTGGCCTAATAAAGCCCTTCATTAGCAAATCTATCAACTGCTCTTTCAATTCTTTCAACTCAACAGGTGCCATCCTATAAGGTGGAATCGAGATAGGCTGAGTATCAAGGAGAACATTAAACCCCAAGTCAATCTCCCCGTCAGGAGGAACTCCAAACAAATCCTCAAGAAATGTATTTACAATAGGGACTGACTCGAGAGTAGAAGGCCCATCATCATCATTCTTAACTCGTACGAGATGATAGATACAACAATAATAACAACATACCCTGTGAAATCACGCGAGCTGATAGATACAACCTTTATAAATTAGTTTTCTGGCTGTAAGATAGGAAATAAACTTACCCTTAGATGCAACAGAATTTCCCTCCACTCTAGGACCGGTTCATTTGAGAATTGGAATCTAATAGTTCGGGTTTTACAGTCAATGGAGGTATAGAAGGCATGTATAACACCCCACACCTTATAATACTAGTACAATTCAAAGGAAACATGACATGATTTGGACAAGTTGACGCTAATTTTTAAAAGTGCTTGAATCTCGTGTTAATGGGCTATATGTGCGTCTAACGCTTAAGGGGATCGAGGGAATACATGTTTTGCATTGAATTAAGGAGATTACAGCCTTAAATAAAGTAAGATAATTGAGGTGCTTGTAGGACTTAGTAAGCAAGTAGGTGACTCACCTACTTGCTTAGCTTAAGTTGGTTAGTTAAA
>JAPFFP010047588.1:0-10284 GCA_026153255.1 Solanum medicagineum
ATATATATATATTATTTTGAGTTACTTTCATTATTATTATTATTATTATTATTATTATTATTATTATTATTATTACTTAATAATTAATATTTTAGTTGTAGTAGTAGTAAATTTATTGTTTTATTGATATTATTTATTGTTGTTACTTTCATTAGTGTGATATTTTAAATATACATTTTATGATTGCATAAATTTTAATTTAAAATAATAATTTTAACTTGTTCAAATACTTTTTTACCTATATTACGTATTTTCTTTACATAAAGATTATTATTTAAAATACTATATATTTTTATGAGTTTGCATATTATATTTATTAATTAGATGACAATCTATTCAATTATATCCCAATTTGTTCAATTCGTTTCCTTTTCTACCAAATTCATTTCAATTCTAGTCGATTTCCTTGAAAATTATTTCTATTTTTGCCAAGTTCCTTACAATTTCTTTCGATTCAAGCCTAATTGAGTCAAATGTGGCCCATTTTTAAATTCTCAGCTTCAATTTTCACTTTATTTAAATCTGGATCCAACTCATTCTCAAGAGTTTTAATCCCATCCATTTATTTTATATTGATCAACGGTCCAGATTAATCTCCTTTCATTTTTCATCATAACCCAATATCCCCAAAATCTTTTTCATTTTTCTCCTTTCACCATCTCAACCAGAGCCTCTCTCCCTCTCTTCTCCGTCATCGATGGACCAACTTCCACCAGCCAACACCCTTCTCCATTGAAGCCGCCGCCCTCAACCCTCCTCTGTCCAACTCCTTGTCGGAAATATTTTTCTTTTAGCTTTGCTTATTACTCTGTGTGGTATAGGGTAATATATATCTGGCATGATTCCCTATACGATTTTCTAGTATTTCCTCCTTTTCTACTTAGTCAATTATTGTCACGATCCAAGCCTAGGGCCTAGACGTGACCTGCGAATGGGATCTTGAAGGAACCCCAAAAAAGTCTCATAGCATATCATTACACATTCTTGGTCGGAAGCAATTAAAATAACAATAAGAAATAAGCATAAACAAGGGAATTGGGACTAAGGATAAACATTCATATTGTAACATCAAGAAATAAGAGAGTTAAGACTTATAACATAGATACATATCATGTCCAACAACACCTCTACTAGGTAGATAAGAGCGGGGGACAAGATAAACAACTAGGCTCACCCTCATAGTTAATGTATATAAAAAAGAAAGATAGTTTCAATACATAGCAAGAGATCATAAATAATGTCCACGGAATGGAGGACTCACTAACTAGCTTGAGAGACAATCGTACTAGCCACGTGGAGGAGGATGATCAAGAGGTACACCGGTTCCTACATGGTAACATCATGTAGGCATAGAGTATGCATTTGAATGTACTAAGTATGAGGGATGCAATGCTAGCAAGGGATAGGCAATGTAGTCGAAATGCATCATTATAAGCAAACGATAGGTGTAACATCAATATGACATGCATGATCAATGCTTAAAGTAAAACATGCTTGTAAATCATGATCAAGGAACGTGAACTGAATTTGGAATATATACTGAAACCTTTCTTACCAATCTTCATGAAATGGACCATATGGCCCCCACTTGCCTTACAGTATAACCTTTTTAGAGAGTGTTACCAATACCCCTACCGTATGACATAGGCTTTTTGGTAGGTAGTATAAGACGTCCCCTACTTTACGATATAATCTTTTGTGTAGGAGCCGTGATTCATTCTACCTTACGGCATAGCCTTTTCGATAGAATGTCTACACCTTACGATATGATCTTTTCGGTGGAAATCATTAGTCTTTCTACCTTACGACATGGCCTTTTCGGTAGGGTGTTCATACCTTACGATATGATCTTTTTGCTAGAAACCATTGGTTATTATACCTTACAGCATGGCCTTTTCGGTAGGAGGTCCATGCCTTACGATATCATCTTTTTCACAGGGATCATTAGTCTTTTTACCTTACAGCATGACCTTTTCGGTAAGGATCATAGAACTAGCTCATCACAACATTTCATTTCAAACAACAAGGGAAGACCTTCTCCATTTTCTGAAGAGCACAACAAACATGGAAACCCAGCAATCTACTTACAACACCGTAGGTACTCCTTCATGAAAGCAACTCATATAAACATTCTTACCATCATCATATAGTCATCATATACATACATAACTTTCATCATCATTCCATCATCATTTCATCTTCATTAGTCATTCAACTCATAATACATGCATTGGACCTTCAATTCCTCAAGAAACCATAATCGGACATTCTAGCAAACACTTAAAGGGCGTGTAGTGCTAGTGTAAGACCATGCAATTCAAGAGTGAAATCATACTAGAAAATTCAATGTAAAATCATCAATAGGTTCTTGGTAACACACTCAAGCAACACACATCAAAATCCTTCATCAAATCTCACAATAGACCTTAGTTCCATAGCCCAAAACATAGCAAAACAGTCACAATTTCATAAACCCCAACATAGTGTGTAGTGATTTTCATAATAAATATGACTTATGAGTAAATCATCTTTAAATCATGTAAGTTTAAGTAAAAGAAAGCTTGGGTATCATGGGTGAAAGGAACCCATGAAAGAAACTCACATACCTTAGCTTTTAGCGGATCCTTGAAGATGATTAGAGATGGAGACTTGAAGCTTGAGAGGAAATCCTTAGATCCGGAGAGGGTTTTGCGCACTTTAATTTTGAGAGAAATATAAGACTAAGTGTTTGAGTGAATATTGGGGAATATTTTGAATGATATGAAGGTGAAAAATGACTAAATATAGGTATTTTCTTGTGTTGGAAGGCTTAGAACAAGACTTAAAAGTCTTGGACCGAGTTAAAAAAACTAGATAGAAATAACACTAGGGCGCATCGCGCCCCAGACGCGCTAACCTCACTATTTTCGTGCTCACTTTAAAATTTGAATTTTGCTATGATTGCTCTAAAATCGGGATTAGACCCCTTCCCCCTAAATTTGACCCCCTGAATAAGAATATGAAGTTGAATTTTTGAAATAACGCATGAATTTTGAGATATATGGAAATTATGATTTCGGGCACTTCTGAGACACATTTTCGGGCACTTTTTCGGATCGTTACAATTATGGCAAGATTGTGACAAAACTTTTGGCTGATTGACTTGTTAATTTTGATTCCTCTATTTATAGTAAAAATTGATATGTTAAATTAATTTCTGTTATGGTAATGCATGATCTGATTCCCCTGCCTTATTTGATTATTCCTTCTCAGCTATATAAATAAGGTTTCTTTTTCTCATTTTGCACGGAGATACTTCACGAGACACTTCTCATAAGGTATACATACTTTTCATAGGAAGAAGGCTTCCAGAAAAGAACTCATATACTCTCACTTTACATGCTCCATACAAAAAACAGGAAACTTTACGTATCTTACATTCTTTAAACATTCTCTTCTCTCAAAAAGAAAAGGAAATTGCAAGATTTACTCGGGTTATCATCTGCTATTCGATTTCTCTTTGTTCTTGACTGGTTAGTGTTTTTCGCATTATTATTTTTTTCGCATATACTACTTCTTTTGCTTTGTTTAGCAGGTTTTGAATTTTCATTAAAGATGGGAAGAGTCGCCTTCAGATGGGATAGATTCAGAGAAAAAGGCCTTGAAGTTCCTTTTGTTAATTATTATTATGTTGTATTTATCTTTCTGCAAAAATATTGTAATAACATAAATTGAAAATTGGGGACTATGGGGGAGGGGATGTACGTGCCACTTGTTTATTTTATTTGCCTGTGTGAGTTTGTTGTGTGAATATGCTTGCATATATCATGTGAATGGTTAAAAATGATTTTTTTAAGCCTATTTTACTTAAAGTTTGCATTTTAATTAAAAAATAATTTAAGATAGTATGATCCTTCCATTAAAATTCGTGCTTCAATTTTTTTTTATGGTAACTTTATCATTTTTTGTTAATTAAATCATGCTTTACAAAGATTTTCAAGTATTGTTTAACACAGAAATCATGCTTATTGATTTTAGCATTACCGTATTTACAAGTAAATTTTAACATGTTTTATTGTTTGAAAATCAAGCTCATGAGGCTTTAAATAAATTTTTAAGTTAAAAAGACAAATTATGTTCTTGATCCATCCTGTATCCCTGACTTTCTAGCTTGATCACTTGTCTTATTTATCCTTTTCTTAGCGGATGGTTTATATCTGGTCCTTTCATATCGCCTAACCTGGGCTGATGGCACTTCGTAACGGCTTATCTGGAGTCCAGCGGCTCTCTACGCTAAGGCTTCGATGTACTAGTACCTGCTACCAAAACATCGTGAAGGATTCAGTAACATCTTGAAACTTAGTAACACAAGACAATTCACTAAATGGTTGTTAGCTCTACTAGAGGAGTCTGAAATCAACGTGTACTTGCTTGGGCATTGAGTCTTCCACTACATATGAGAGGATAGATGAGAGGATTGATGTTGAGAAGAAGTGGGGTGAAAGTAGCCATGATGCATCCCCATTTACTTAGTAGGGCTTGAAAGGCTAGACAGTTTGGTTTCCTTTCCTTTCTGGTATTTTCAATCCAAGTTGAAATAGGAAAAGTCACAAGCACCACAAGGCTCGATCACTGGTCGAATGTTAGTAGGGTACAATATTCATTCCTTACTCAAATAGGAAGGTGGCAGTCTCAATCTAGCGGCGTTGTCCAGAATAAGCCTTTCCTTTGCAGATCCATGGGGTTTTTGTTTTGGTTTCCAGAAGTGCTTCTTTGCTCGCTTGTAGTGCCTCGACTCGAGTTTCTACTGTAGGATTGAGTGAGGTGACAAGATTTAAATCCAATATTCCTTGCTACGCTCCATAGATGATCATACGGTTCTTGCGGATTTTGGGTGTGTTTGAATTCAACCTCTCATTAGGTCTACCATATCCAACGAAAGTGACAGCAAATGACTTTCATTACTAAATAGAAGAAGTTTTCAAACTAGTTGATAATTATTCCCTGGTTGCACCAACAATGGGTTCTAATTTACTAAATCAAATGTTTCTGTTTTCGGAACATCACATGTAGACTTTTATGGGGGAGAATCACTCGGTGCAGGGCCTCCCGTGTAAGGTCAGGTGATGGTTAACAACTCAAGCAAGAAATGTTGAAAGGCGGCTAACGATGCAAGAGCTCCTTTCCCCTTATACACTCTAAAAAAATGGTATGTCGGGTTTTTGGACCCTATGTTGAGTAAGGGTTCCAAATCTTCCAGAAGTGATAGGTATATGTTCTTTCTTAGCATGCTCTTTCTATACTATGCCAACCTAAAAAGAGAGATGGAAAGTGGATTTCAGGTTCGATAGTCTCGAGAAGGTATTAGCCATCGGTGACCATACTTTCGTAAAAGTACCATTGGGCGGCGGTTCCTCTCCTTCCTCTTGAACCTTGAATAGAAGCTCGATCTCTCCATCAGCTCGACTAAGAGTTCTGAATCAAAAAGTAAACTAAACTTTACTTAAGAAGAAGGAAGCAAGTGCCGAAAAAGAAATCATTTTCTTAAGGCTTTAAACTACTAGTCATTACGACTACTATGAATGAAAGGGATGGAAGTCCTTTTCCTGACTTAGCCTGCGTGCATTATACCTAACTTTTTAACTTGATTTTAATCTCAACAAATAAATGAAAGCATAACTCTTTTTTCTCTTGTAGTGCCTCTTAGTCTTTTATTTTAGCTTGCCTTGTGAAGATCTCTCAGGTGTGTACAATAGATCCAATCAGTCTCGTGCTGCTGAAGAGAATTTCTGATGATGAAAGGTATCGTCATGACAACTCAATTCGTCTGGTAAACTAGTCGTCGCTCCCAATGGTTTAGTAAAAGAGAGGGGATATTTTTTCTTTATCTGGGGGGTCATTCATTATGAACTAAAAAATGGTTGGCTAATTAATGAGGTCTTAAAAAAGTCATAGAATTCATGATCGGCCATTCCATTTTTGCTTTTAGTAAGTAGGCAATGCGAATCTATGCTTTTTATCTTTCAATTGGATACCAATTGCTTGGATGCTTTGAAAGCCTAGAGATGACTTGCAAAAAAAATGCTTTCTAGGTTTGTCTTATGTTTTTGAAACAAACGGTCCACTTATTGATGGGAGAACGAGGGGGCTTGAACCCGCGCGTGGTGGATTCACAATCTACTGCCTTAATCCACTTGGCTACATCCGCCCCTACCCCCGCACAGGTTGAAGTCTCTATCTACGATCAGATCCTTTATGAACTCCCCTATAACCTTTTATCAAAGAGAAGCTTTTTCCTAGACTATAGTGGCAAGTCTATTATTGTGTTTCGTAATTAGGGGCAACAAAGCTTCAACAAGTAGAAGCTTCCTGGCAAAGCTTCAAACAAAAAGGTTGGGTTGTTCACTTCAATGATTTGACTTAACTTTACTTAAGATTAAAGATAGGGATTGGGCGGGTAGTGAAAGCTCATTTAATGCACCTACTCTTGTCAAAATGAAAAGCAGCAAGCAGAACTTGAACTTGAAGAAGCGAAGCTCTATAAGAGAAAGCCATTGTGTGCTAGCCCCTTGTATAGGGTTCCAAACCAGCGCACCCCTAAAGTACAAGCTTTCTTTGAAGCCCCTACAACATGGGATATTTGAAGAATCCCCTTTCTACAAACCTTTCTGTAATATAAGAGCAAAGCTCATCAAGCTTTCTTCGCATGCTTAAGCGCATCCCCTTTCTATTATTAAGGTTGCCAAATTTTCTTTAGTTCCTTTATGACTATAATCTAAATAATAGGGGTAGGGGGTGCTAACGAGCAAGAAAGGGGATGCGCTAAAGCTTAGGCTTTTGCGCAGCTGCTAGCCCTTTCTTCTTGCCTTATCTTTTACTAAGAAACTAATGTGAATAGAAGCCCTTCTTTCTCAAAGTCAACTTTCTCCCTTCTTGCTTTAGTGAAATAGGGGGCGCTAACACGACCTTCCTTCTGCTGGCTTCGCCCTATTTATTCATCTATTTTCTCAAATGGATACGTAGGGATCTCTCTTGCTCATAGATCTTAAAACCTGATCAATATCCATTTCTCAATAGATCTATTTATTGATAGAAAGAGATAGATCTATTTATGGATCTATCTCTTTATCTAAATATGGATGAATTGATACTTAAAGGGTGTAACCAGTGGAGGGCTCTCACTTTGTCCCCGACATTGTTCTCCGACGATGTCCCCTACGAGAAAGGAGCTGAAAGCTACTTGACTGTAAGGAAAGGAGCCACCATTCTCTTTCTTTCTTCTTTCGATCAGGACAAGTGGGTTATTTTGTTTTGTCCTCCTATCTACGCAATTCTCTATCTTCGTTCGTGATCATGTTGGGCGAAAAGCAATTGTAGAGGAGCTGAAAGCCACTTGATTGTAAGGAGAGGAGCACCCCCTATTTTTTCCTTTCCCTCATAAGCCTCTGCTATTTCCATAATATGGTCCTTTGACGTGTTCCCCCATATATGTGGATTCTTATCTTCTTTAGTGATATATGTGCAGATCGGTCCCCAACCCTATTTTGCTTAGATGTCGCATTGCATTTGCTCGAACTCAGGAAACACTTTCCTAATCTTGCTTCTGAAGTTATTTTTAGGTGCCCTCTTGACCTTTCCACTGATGTTCTATTATGACCCTTCAATTCTATGGTTCTCGCTGGCTATAAGGCCTCACACGGGTAGAGTTCGGTATTCCTTTGTCAAATCTATCCTTTCACCCATCTGTAAGTGCAGCCTATTCCTATTAAGTAGGGCGACAGATGCTAAATAAAAAGGTGATGCCATTCCTGCTAAAGAAAAAGCAATTCTTTATCCAATCTCTGTTCTAGATTCTGGTCTTACCAAGTCACCTTTCTCTAAGGCTAAATAGCTAAGTATCCCCATGATCATTTTTCCTATTTTCTTTATTCTTTCATGTCTTGCTTTTGAAAGCCACTGGGGAGCGAGAACGAACGATCGACTGCTAAAGATCTTAAATAAAGCATTGATAGCTTTGAAGAGGAGAAAAACTATGATTCTTCCCGAACGTCTTCCTTGCATGCTGAAGTGAACAGGGGTGGTACCAACTACAACTAGAAAGTGGTCACTCTTGTTAATGAATACCATTCATAGTTGTCTATGCTAGTAACATAGACATAACTACTTTGTTTTACTGCTTGAGGTGGTGATAACTTTTATATATTTGCTTAATTATAAGCTCGGATAGTGCTCTTCCTATTTGTTTGTTTTCTCAACTTTCTTTTGTCGAATCGAATGAATATAGTTTCTCGTACCTCTTACCTATTGCACTGATATCTTCTCTTTCATTCTCTTTCTTCATTCAGGAAAGGTGAAGATTGAATTGAGAACCGAAAACGAAGCAGGAACAGACTTGTCCTTTGGTCAAGTTTACTTCACTTCCTGAGCCCTTACCATTTCCTGCGATAGCTAACAAGGGGCCTTTAGGACAACTCGTTCATTTAGCACAAGTTCATTTTGCTCGAGCCTCTCTTTGGAGAGTCCCTTCTTTCCAATCTATAAATATACTACTAGCTCGCTATTCATATTATTTCTGCTTGACCGGTACTAAGAATTTCATTTTCACTGAATTCTGGGTCTGGGCGCTTAGCAGCCCCTACTTTCACATTTCTTCCTATGTTGGTCTACTTCCATTTAAACTGACTGGCTCTGGCTTAGAAGAAGGAATTTCATGAGATGTAGTAGAAGTCGTAGAGATAAAAGTAGGAGTAAGACTAAATTACTTAAAACTAGCATTGAAAGTAGGTCTTTCTTTAGCAGTGCTTTTTTCACAGCAAGAAAGAATTGAATTAACCTCGGAGAATTGAACTACCTTGATCTGAATCTCTGGGACTCACAGAAGACCATGGAAAGTCCACTCTCAATTCAGCATAAGCTTGGGATCTTTCTCTCCTAAAGCATTTTCCTTGAAGCCAAGTCTTTCTTCTCTTCTTCAAAGCCTGGAGTTGGAATTCTTTTTCCTGACTCGATTCATATTTTAATTACCCTAAGCCAGAGCATAACTAGAGATATGAAAGTAGGGACGGGGAACAAATGTCATTAACTTAATTAGCAGTCTCGGATCTTTGAATAGACAGAGAGAGATGCTCTTTCTGCGGCCTAAGAGCGAATTCATTCAAAGAGTTGGCAATCACTTTCTTCCCACCCAGAAATCGTAGTATGATGGAAGAAAGACATTCATATATTCCCCAGGCATGGGATAAAGGAAAAAAGAGAGCCAAGAGCCGAGAATGCAATAAAAGAATTTCTCTTGAGCGAGAATCTTCTTCTTTAGCATATTAAACTTCTTTCCCCGGAGCAGCAACTAAAAGAGAAAATACTGGTTTACTCATCTGCACCAGAAAAGAGCTAAGCCTAGAAGTCATGGAGCTCTCTTCTCTTTCAATGGCAACAGCTAGTTTAAGTTTAATGTCAGCTGGATTTTAAAGCACTTCTCACCTGCTAACTCATAGAAAGAAATAGAGTCAACCCATACGCTTTTTACGGGGTGAGCAAAAAGCCTTTCCCTGGATCCTAGTATGAACTCAATAAAAGTATTTACCCATCGCCTGCTTCATCTGCAGAGCTTCCTCTTGTTCACATCAAAGATAGTGGATTCGTTCAAGAAAGCTAATCACATTACCCTTTCTAGTACGGTACAATGTCATTACTCTCTTTTGCTCCCTCACTCCTTGAAGAAGAGCGAAGACCTGATCTTTCCTGGTCCTTTTGAACTAGTCTTTCTAAACCTGGAAAATGACTTTGGCTACGATTTGATCTCGAAATCCAGACTTCATAAAAGGTGACTAACTCTTCTACTGCTACATGAACCATCCGCTCCTTTTTTGATTCTTATTCTATATAAGTGAATAGATCTTTATGATTCAATCGATTCAATTCTCGTTCTCACCTTTGGCGAACTCCCTTTAAGGATAGAAGCACATCCAAACCTCATTTTTTTGTATTATTTGATGGAGTAAATAATATACATATAACACAGAATGCCTAATTCAAATTGAAATGTACAACAATCTGGGAAATAAGATTTCCTTTTCTTAAAAGAGTAAAAATGAAATAGATCCACTTTCTGGATTATTGTCGATGTAATCATAGAAAGAGAATTTTTCAGGGGCCGGAACAACTTTGATTTTTGGCTAACCTAGCACCAACTCTTCAATAGATTTCTTGCTGGAGTTCCGTCCTTTAAGCCAGGGAAGCTGCATCTACTTTAATTGATGATTTCTCACCTTCAGCCTCTATACTATATTACATCAAATAGAAGCGATG
>JAPFFP010047589.1:0-10284 GCA_026153255.1 Solanum medicagineum
GACGACTTTAGGGTATCTTCAAACTTTCTCTGATGACTTGTACCTTCTTCATAGACTGTTATACACGATCAGGTCCAATCAACTCAGCTTCACCAACCTCGAACCAGCCAATCGGTGATCTACATCGCCTCATGTATAATGCCTCATAAGGGGCCATCTGAATGCTGGCATGGTAGCTATTATTGTATGCGAACTCAATAAACGATAGATCATCATCCCAATTTTCTTTGAAGTCGATGACACACACTCTCAACATATCCTCCAAATTCTGAATAGTGCGCTCTGCCTGTCCATCCGTCTGAGGGTGAAAATCTGTGCTTAGATGTACTTTCGTGCCCAATCCTTTCTAAAAGGATCTCCATGATTGAGAGGTGAATTGAGATTCTCTATCCGAGATGATGGACAAGGGAACCCAATGCAACCTTACAATCTCACGAATATACAGTCGGGCATACTCCACAGCGGTGTACGTTGTCTTGATTGCTAAGAAGTGGGCTGATTTCATCATCCTGTCAACAATCACCCATATCGAATCATGATGCTTTTGGGATCTTTGTAAGACCTTGATGAAATCCATGTTGATTGTCTCCCACTTCCATTTTGGAATTTAGAAATTCTGAGCTAACCTACATGGTCTCTGATGTTCAATCTTAACCTATTGACAATTGGGACATTTAGAAACAAATTCGGTAATGTCTTTCTCATCCCATTCCAACAATAAACTTCTCTCAAGTCGTGGTACATCTTGGTGGAACCGGGGTTAATAGAATATTTGGAACTATGAGCTTCAGCCATGATCCTATCTCGAACAATGTCAACATCGGGCACGCACAATCTTCCTTAATACCTCAACACCCCATCTCACCTTTTGGAGAAAACCATCACCTTCTGCTTGTGAACTGCTTCTTTCAAGTGGAACAAGACAGGGTCTTGGTCTTGCTTCTCCTTCACTTCTGACACTAAGGAGGAAGCAAAACCATTATGAACATTGAACCCACCTTCGTTGGACTCCTTAAGTTGCACTCCCAATTGAGCCAATCTATGCACTTCCTTCGCTAGTTCTCTCTTTCCTTCCTCCACATTGGTCGTGCTACCCATAGGCATCCTGTTAAGAGCATCATCAGCAATGTCAGCCTTACTGGGGTGGTAAGAATGCTCATATCATAATCCTTGAGCAACTCCAGCCATCTTTTTTACTGCAGGTTGAGCTCTTTCTGGTTGAACATGTACCGCAAGCTTTTGTGGTCAGTGAACACGTCCACATGCACTCCATACAAGTAGTGAAGCAAGATTTTAAGTGTGAACACCACTGCTGCCAACTCAAGATCATGAGTCGGATAATTCTTCTCATGAATCTTAAGGTGTCTAGAAGCATAAGCTATCACCTTCCCTCTTTGCATAAGTACACAACCCAATCCCACGCGAGATGCATCACAATATATCATGAAGTCCCCCATCCCGTCTGGCAAAGTCAACACTGGTGCTATGGTCAATCTAGCCTTCAGCTCCTGAAAACTCTTTTCATAGGCCTCAAACCACTAAAACTTGGTCTTCTTCTAAGTCAGCTTAGTCAATGGGGCTGACAGAGAGGTGAAGCCTTCAACAAACCTGCGATAACATCCTGAAAAACCTAAGAAGCTCCTTATTTATGTTGGAGAAGTTGGTCTTGGCCAATACTTGATCGCTTCAATTTTCTGGGTGTCCACCCGAATACCCTCTCCTGAAACAACATGGCCTAAGAAAGCCACGAAGTTGAGCCAAAACTCACATATTTAGAATTTTGCATATAACTCGTGATCTTTGAGTGTTTGCGAAACCACTCTAAGGTGATTAGCATGCTCCTCCTCATCCTTTGAATATACCAGAATGTCATCAATGAAAACAATCATTCACATATCAAGATACGGTCTGAATACCCTGTTCATCAAGTCCATGAAAGTTGCGGGTGCATTTATCAACCTGAACGACATGACCAAGAACTCAAGGTGGTCATACCATGTCCTAAAGGCTGTCTTTGGAATGTCACTTTCCCTCACCTTTAACTGGTGATAACCCGATTTGAGGTCTATCCTTGAGAAATAAGTAGCACCCTAGAGTTGGTCAAATAGATCATCTATTTATGGGAAGAGGATACTTATTCTTTATGGTAACCTTGTTCAATTGCCAATAGTCTATACACATTCTCAGATACCCATCTTTCTTATGCACGAATAAGACAGGAGCACCCCAATGTGAGCCACTAGGCCTTATGAAACCTTCCTTTAGAAAGTTTTTCAACTGTTCTTTCAATTCCTTCAACTCTGCGGCAGGCCATTTTATAAGGTGGAATTGAGATAGGTTTGGTCTCTGGAAGAACATCGATCCCAAAGTCAATCTCCCTATCAAGAGGGACTCCAAGAAGATCGTTAAGAAATACCTCTGGAAACTCATTTACAATTGGGATTGACTCAAAAGTAGCAAATTCAACATCATCAGACTTAACTCTCACGAGGTGGTAGATGCAACCTTTGGAGATCAACTTCCTAGCTCTAAGATAAGAGATGAATTTTCCCTTAGGAGCAATGGAATTCCCTCTCCACTCTAAGATAGGCTCATTAGGAAATTAGAACTTAACAATCTGGGTTCTATAGTCAACACAGGCATAACATGCGTGAAGCTAATCCATACCCATTATTAGATCAAATTTCACCATCTCCAACTCTACCAAGTCAGCTAAGGTGTCTCTATGATAAATAGACACTACACACTCCCTATAAACTCTCTCAACTAAGATAGACTCACCACTAGGAGTAGAAATAGAATAAGGTTCAAGCAAACACTCTAGAAGAACCCCAAACTTATTAGCCACAAAAGGGGTCACAAAAGACAAAGTGGCACCCAAATCAATTAATGCATCGCAATCAAGGGAAAAGGCTCGAAGCATACCCATGACAATAGCTGGTGTAACCTCCTGCTCCTGTCGATTACCCATAGCATAAAGGCGGTTCATACCCCCTTCATGTACCGGTAGTAGCACCTCTCTACTGATTACCCACTGGAGGGGCTGCGGATGATTGTAGTTTGTTGCTCCCCTAACCTCGCCTCCTCTTGGGATACTCAAAATTGAAGTGACTAGCCTGTCCACATGAATAACAAACATCTCTTCCCACACGACATTCACCTAAATGAAGCTAACCGCACTAGCCACAAGGTGGCTTTCCCCTCGTGCCTTGGGTCACATTGGCCTAAGAATGGGCACCTGAAGCCTTGAAATTTTGATAACCTTGCAATTTTTGATCATACCTGTTTGACTACACAGGCACACTTGCTACAGACTGTGCAGGATGAGATGATCTCCTCTGGAAATATGACATGTCGCCCTTATTCTGTCGCTGCGAGCTAGGCTCATGTCCCGCTGATCTCACCTTTCTGCTCATCTGCTCTTCTCTATATTTCCTTTTTTTCTCCTCCGTGTGCTGGGCATACACCATAAGTTTGACGATGTCCATGCCATGAATTAGCAAAGCAGCCTTACACTCTTTCTGCACGTGTCTGCCAGACCAGACACGAACTTCCTCATCCTCGCCCTCATGTCTTTCATTATCTCTAGAGCATACCTAGACGGCTTGATGAACCTGAGGCTGTACTCTTTCACAGTCAACCCTCCCTACTTTAGATTCACAAACTCATCTACCTTCGCCTCCCTCAACTCTTGAGAAAAGAAGTGGTCAAGAAAGGCTGTCTCGAACTTTTCCCAAGCTGCAGGCTCCGCATCCTCACCTTTACTCTCCTCTCGCTGATTGTAGCACATGTTCGCGACATCCTTCAGCTGGTAGGAGGCAAGCTCAACTCCCTCAATCTTATCAGTATACATTGCCTTAAGAACCTTATACATCTCATCAATAAATTTCTATGGGTCTTCTTCCACCTTCGACCCCATATACATTGGCGGGTTCATCCCTAGAGAGTCTCTAAGTTTGTTTGCAGCCAAGGGCTCCTGTGAGTTAGAGCTAGGAGCTTGATAATCTTGGTTGTTCCCCTTGGAGGCCACCAACTGAGTCAACATGGTGATGGCTCCCATAAACTCTTCCTCGGTAGTGGGAGCTGGCTGGGGCTAAGCAGGGGGCGCCTCTAGGACATAGCAGTCCTAGTAGGGCATCCCCATCTCCTAGCCTCGGTTTGACCTGGGGCCTTGAGTTGAGCATTCTCAGTAGCTGGGGCTGGGGCATCACTCTGACCGACGGTTCTCTTTGGCGGCATTTTCTGTAAATGCAAAATGTACGAGTCAAAATAAGATTTCCACAAGGTTAAACTCTATCGCACGAACTGAGATCATAGAAGAAGGGTAACACTTGCTAATGTCCTATAGCCTCCAGCTTATGAAGTATGGTGCACAACACACCTATAAAGAAGACTCTACTAGACATGGCTTCATAGACTCCCTAGGACACTTAAACTTGTGCTTTGATACCAAGTTTGTCACGCCCCGGGAGGGTACCCTTGGCGTAACTGACACACAAAGACTATTGTAGTCCCAAAGCGGACCACCTAGCCCCATTGAATTCATTCAATCAATTCATAAGCGGAAGATTAAATAGAATAATAAACTATCAGTGGGCTATCACAATCACTATCATAGAATAATACGAAGAAGTATCTCAATAGAAAAGAAGCGGGAAATAAACAATCCCAACACTAACCATCAACTGTCTATGTCTATGGAGCCTCTATGACTAACATTCTAGGAAGGTACCATGAAAGGCCATTGCTACCACAATTGTCATGCCCCGGGAGGGTACCCTAGACGTGACTGGCACTCGGAGACTATCGCTAGCCCCTAAGCAGACCACCTAGTCTCATTTACCTTCCTTCAGTCAATTCAATGGCGGAATAAAATAGAGTAATAGTACTAATAATCTATTTGTGGACTCAAACTATCCACTTAATCTATCATGAATGAAATATAATAATAATAAAAGACAGTCTCAATATAAAGAAGAGAAGGGAAAGACCCCTCAACATCTACCATTAACATATATATCTATGAAACCTTTATACCATTTTTTGAGACGGTACCATGACAGGCCATGACTACCAGAAATCAAGAAAAAAAATGACTGTCAAGCTAAAGAAACATAACCATCCTCTGAATGCAGGGAGGAACTCACTACTATCAGGAATCCGAAAAGCTCTAAACCTCAATGATTGGACTGCTGAAGTCCTCTGTCTATAGAATATGCATCATAAAATAATGCAGCACCACACGAGCGTTAGTACATAGAATGTACTATATGTAAAATGAGCAAAAGTAAATGGAATAATGTAACAATCACTCATAAATCACTTATCCTCACCTCAGAGTAAAGGGCAGGACTCTATCACCTCACTATCCATCAAAACATCAAACAATCACATCACATCGGAGTTCTATCACCGTGAAACCTATCTAGGTGTTTTTATAACTGACAACCACTACCTATGAGTTGATAGTGATATAATGAAGAGATATCATTGCCATATCCATCCAGCACCTTGCCAGGGTAAAGGACAAGTCTATCCCCCAAAGTAGTCTGTCAAGTCCTTTGCGGGACAAAGGAAACATCCACTTTCATGGTCCAATCCTCTCCTTCGCTGGCCATGTAGTTAATGAGTACAAGTGGGACTCACACTTACCTATTTTGGTGCTAATACTCCTCCCAAGACTCAATATGCTCATAAGTCTATCAATGCATTAAGAACTTCCATCACTCAACCCCTAGGGGCAAGAACACTCACCTCATCTCATCATCTATCAAATCAAAGGGCAAGACTATCCTTTCAAGTTAGGAATGAGTATTCATTCAACTCTTTCAACACTATTTCCAACTATTACATTCATCAATACACTCACCTCAGGACTCAAACTCAGTCAAACGTTACATTCAGACAATCAAGTCTCTAGACATTCGCCCTAAGTTCATTATTAAGTCTTTAATAGGGAATTTACAAGGATCAATTCATAATCACATAAATATTGCATGTATACAGTGAATTTTAAACATGATGATCATCAATTCAAGATGTGAAAATATAATTTAAAGATAACATTCAAGATATAAAGACAGTATTTAAGAAATTCTCAAGAAATCACTATTCAAGGCTCTACAGTATCAATTCACAACTTAGCTTTACAATGGGGCACATGGAAGAACGATTCCATGTTTTTGGGTAGCCTTTACATACCTGGAGTGGAGAAGCTTCAAGTTTTCTCCAAAGAATTGAAACTTTAAAAGAAACCCTCACCTCTCTAGATCTTCTCCTTTCTCAGAACTTACGTAAAAACTTAGAAAAATATGGGTTTTGAAACCCTTTCATACGAAATCAGCTTTAAAAACATGTTTTGAGGTATTAAAATATAATGGGGAAGCACAAATTTTCCCTTCCCAAAGTAAGAAGAAAAAGAAGAATTTTGGCACACAGGTGCGCGTCGCGGAGCGCACTAGTTCATTTGGTTAAATTTTTCAAAAAACAATTCTCGTCGAAAATCAACAAAAAAACACAAGTGCAATTCCTCATCCCTGGCGCATCGCGGAGGTGGTGTGGATTTGCTACTATTTTTGCACATTGTGTGCATTTTTGTAATTCGACCCGGTTTGTCTTAAATAGAGTCGAGACCATTTTCTCAATCAATTTTCTGCGCTGATCACAAATCCAATCTCGAATTTTCCATTAGAGATTTGGAAGATGCGTTGTGGGCACAATGTATTTTAGGGGCAATTTGGTAATTTTACTGGGTGTTATATCATCTCCCCTTGGAATCATTCGCCCTCGAATGATGAGCAGAGGTCGGACGGAAAGACGAATAACGTCAGAACTCATCTCATTCCTCACTCGGGAACACTCAAACTCTCATTATCCATCATCTATCTATCTCTGTCTTAGACTCGGGAATGGAATAAAAAAGGCATTAACTTATTGAAAAGAAACATTCGGAAGGGTTAAGAATAAGAATATTTACCTTCAACATCATCATCAATTGGCACAAATAGGTGCAGGTATTTGAGTTTCATCGCTTCATCAGCTTCCCACATAGCTTCCTCAACAAATTGATTCATCCATAAGATTATAATGGAGGTTATCTTTTTATTCCTAAGCTTATGAACTTGTCGGTCAAGGATCTAGACTGGAATTTCCTCGTATGATAAGCTATCCTTCACACCCGTACTTTACACAGGGATTGCTAAGGCTGGATCCCCCAAACACTTCTTCAGCATAGATACATGAAACACCGGGTGAAATCCATCTAGCTCGGAAATCAAGTCTAGCTCATAAGCAACCTTCCCAATCCTCCTTATGATCTGGTACAATCTGATGTAACGGGGACTCTGCTTCCCCCTCTTACCAAATCTCATGACACCCTTCATGGGTGACACCTTCAAGTACATCCAATCGTCTACCTCAAACTCCAAGTCTCTTCTTCTCACGTCTGTATATGACTTCTGGAGACTCTGGGTTGTCTTTAACCTTTTCCTGATGATTTTCACCTTCTCTATAGACTGGTGTACAAGATCAGGCCGAATTAACTCAACTTCACCCACCTCAAACTAGTCAATCGGTGACCTATATTTCCTCCCTTATAATACCTCACACGGGGCCATCTGAATGCTAGCATTATAGCTATTGTTATATGCGAACTCAATCAATGGTAGATGGTCATCCCAATTTCCTTTGAAGTCAATAACACAGGCTCTCAACATTTCCTCCAAAGTCTGAATAGTGTGCTCTGCCTGCCCATTTGTCTGAGTGTTAAAAGCGATGCTCAAGTTCACCTTCGTACCCAATCCCTTCTGGAAAGATCTCCAAAATTGAGAGATGAATTGAGCTCCTTTGTCTGGGATGATGGACAAGGGAACCCCATGCAACCTCACAATCTAACAAATTTAAAGTCGGGCATACTCCTCAGTCGTATAAGTTGTCTTAACTGCCAAAAAGTAGGTTGATTTAGTCATCCTGTCAACAATTACCCATATCGAATCATGCTGATTTCTGGATCTTGGTAAGCCAGTAATAAAATCCATGTTGATCACCTCCCACTTCCACTTTGGAATTTCAAAGTTCTGAGCCAATCCACACAGTTTCTGATGTTCAAACTTAACCTGTTGGCAATTGGGACACTTAGAAACAAATTCAGCAGTGTCTTTCTTCATCTCATTCCACTAATAGACTTCACTCAAGTCGTGGTACATCTTGGTGGAGGCAGGATGGATGAAATATCTCGTGCTATGGGTCTCAGCCATAATTCTGTCTCAAACACCATCAACATTGAGCACATAGAATCTCCCTTGATATCTCCATACCCTTTCTCCCCCTTTGGAGAAAACTATCACCATTTGCTTATGAACCGCTCCTTTCAATTGGAGTAAGACAGAGTCTTGGTCTTACTTTTCTTTCGCCTCTGACACTAAGGATGAAGCAGAACCACTCTGAACATTGACCCCGCCTTCGTTGTTCTCCTCAAGTTGCACCCCCAAACGAGCCAATCTATGCACCTCCTTGGCTAATTCTCTCTTCCCTTCCTCCATATGGGCAGTGCTACCCATTGACATCTTGCTAAGAGCATCAGCAACAATGTTAGCCTTACCTGGGTAACAGAGAATGCTCATATCATAATTCTTGAGCAACTCCAACCATCTTCTCTTTTGAGCTCTTTCTGGCTGAACACGTACTGCAAGCTTTTATGATCAGTGAACACGTCCACATGCACTCCATACAAATAGTGGCGCTAGATTTTAAGTGTGAACACCACCGCTGCCAACTCAATGACATGAGTCGGGGAATTCTTCTTATGAACCTTAAGTTGTTTGGAGGCGTAAGATATGACCTTCTTTCTCTGCATGAGTACACAACCCAATCCCACTCGGGATGCATCACAATATATCACGAAGTCCCCTGTCCCATCTGGCAAAGTCAACACTGGTGTTGTTGTCAATCTAGTCATCAACTCCTGAAAACTCTTTTCACATGCCTCAGACCACTGCAACTTGGCCTTCTTCTGAGTCATCTTAGTCAATAGGGCCGACAGAAAAGAAAAACCCTCAACAAATCTGTGATAGTACCCTGTTAAACCCAAGAAACTTCTTATATCTGTTGGAGAGGTGGGTCTTGGCTAGTTTTTAACCGCCTTAATCTTCTGAGTATCCACCTGAATACCATCTCCCAAAACAACATGGCCTAAGAAAGCCACTAACTTGAGCCAAAACTCACACTTGGAGAATTTCACATACAACTCCTAATCTTTGAGTGTCTGCAAAACCACTCTAAGGTGATTAGCATGTTCCTCTTCATTCCTCGAATACCAGAATGTCATCAACAAACAGGATCACGAACATATCAAGATACGACCTGAATACCCTATACATCATATCCCTGAAAGTTGCAGGTGCATTTGTCAACCTGAAGGACATGACCAAGAACTCAAAATGGTCATACCATTTCCTAAAGGCTATCTTAAGAATATCACCTTACCTCACCTTCAACTGATGGTAACCCGATCTGAGGCCTATCTTGGAGAAACAAGTAGCACCCTGAAGCTAGTCAAAGAGGTCATCTATTCTGGGAAGAGGATACTTATTCTTTATGGTAACGTTGTTCAATTTACGGTAGTGTATACACATCCTCAATTACGCACGAATAAGACAGGTGTACCCCAAGGTGAGACACTAGGCCTTATGAAACCTTTCTTTAACAAGTCTTTCAATTGGTCTTTCAATTCTTCCAACTCTGTGGGGGTCATTCTATTGGGTGGAATTGAGATAGGTTTGGTCTCGGAAAGAACATTAATTCCAAAATCAATCTCCCTATCAGGAGTGAATCCGGGACAATCATCAGGAAATACCTCAGAAAACTCATTCACAATCGGGATTGACTCAAGAGTAGGAGACTCAACATCATCAGACTTTACTCGTACGAGGTGGTAAATACAACCCTTGGATATCAACTTTCTAGCTCTAAGATAAGACATGAATTTACCCTTAGGGGAAATTCAACTCTAAGATAGGCTCATTAGGAAATTGGAACTTAATAATCTGGGTTTTACAGTCGATAGAAGCATAAAAGGCGTGAAGCCAATCCATGCCCATTATTATATCAAAACCAACCATCTCCATCTCTATCAAATCAGCTAAAGTGTCGCACCCCATGTCCCGTTAGGGTGGACTGGCACCCGTTACTGATAAGGCCCGGGAGAACTAACCTGTACTATATGCTTACTATACTTATCACATGGGGTTTGTACCTTTAGCATGCCTTAAAATAGATAAATAGTAA
>JAPFFP010047590.1:0-10283 GCA_026153255.1 Solanum medicagineum
GATTTCCTGACTAACCAAGTTGGGCTTTCGGGTTAGTGGTTGTCTGAGTAATCTATCGGCACTAGTCACGGCCCCTGGGTTGGGTCGTGACACTTTATTCTTTGTGAAGTGCTTCAGCTCGTCTTTTTTTTTTTCCTTTCCCTTTTTGTCTTTAAGCTTTATTTTTTGTGAAGTACTTCAAGTCATCTTTTTTTTTTCCCTTTCCTTTTTTGTCTTTTTCATTAATATGTGCAAGGGTTTCAAGTTTTTTAACCCCACTAGTTCTTCTTCTTAATTTGCTATTACTTATTAGTTCAATTAATTATTTTAAATTTTACTTAATTCTTGATTTTCTATTTACTTTCTTTTAACTTTTATTTTTTGTGAAGTGCTTCAGTTCGTCATTTTGTTTCCCCTTTTCTTTTTTGTCTTTGTCATTAATGTGTGCAAGGGCTTTTTTTTTTTTTTAAACCCCATTAGTTCTTCTTAATTTGTTATTACTTATTAATTTAATTAATTATTATTTATTTTACTTAATTCTTGATTTTTCTTATTTACTTTCTTTTCACTAAGTCTTTATCTATAATTGAAACAAGTATTGTGTGTGCATTCTATATTAACTATTGACGAGTATTAAATATTAAACGTCACACAAATATTATTAAAAATATATTTAGAAAATATTAATTTTTTTAAAAAACATAAGTTTTAAAAATAATGAATATTATTATGTTAGAGCTTTTGAATTTAAAGGTTCTTTCAATCTTTTAATGATGTTTGAGCTAAGTAAAGATAGTTGGGTTTAAAACTATAATTTCTTCTTTTTCCCCTCAACTATATAGGATTAGATGATTATACAAGTTCAAAGTTTTAACCTAATAAATCTCTTGTTTTCTCAAAGTTTTAGAGAACTAGTTTAGTGTACGTGCGTTGCACGTGTGTGTTACATCAATATTATTAAATTGAATACTATAAATAATTGAAAATTCATAATATTGTCATAAAAATGTACATTTTTTAAATTATTCATCCGATGTTCAAAATCTGCATTGGAGTCCAACTAATTAAAATTCAGACTTGACAATCCTCATTCGGAAATAACGCTTTGTACCAAATTATTTTTTCATACCTAGCCTACGCAATTCTAAGTAAATGGAGCAATATGGATGACCCTAAACATATATTTAATTTAAATATAATGTAAAGGGTATAGTTTTATAAATAATTTGTATTGTTTTATTTGTTTTATTCAGGATCAAATTATAGGTATCTTTTTGTGTCTGTCTTTAATAAGCGTTTAAATAAATAATATCCTGCAATATAGAATAAATCATTAATAACTCCTTGTATAATTAAATAAAAATAAGTATTGTAGAATTCATTTAAATTAAAAAGCATACATAAATCAAGGTTAATAACTAATATTAAATGTTATGCCAGTTAAACTTACTTATTGTTTAAAAGAATAAAAACGTGAACAATCTATAATTATCTATAATCTAAAAATATTTGAACTCCTATTTATTAGATGAGAAAACACTATTAATCCTTTTCAAGTTAATTCTTTTATGAATCGTTGGTTCATTAGTTTCATTTTCAATTTGCTTGGTCTTTCTCATTGTTGTTGTTGAATTTATTTCTTCTCTTCCATGAAAATTGCATTGGCCTCTTTTGTCATGCCCCGAGCCTACATCCTGGACATGGCCGACTCTCAGAAACAATTTTTGTTTCCAAGCGAACCACTTGGCCTAACTACTTTCTCAGCGGAAGACTTAACAATAGAGGAAAAGGGCTGTAAAAGCAACAACTAAACCCGAATAATCTACAATAACTAAATGTAACTGTTAACAAAAAACAACTGAAAGAGCTAAAGCTAGAATACTAACGCATGGTCTATGGAACCTCTGTAATAGTTGTCTGAAAGGACTATCGAGATATGCCCCAAGTAGCCATAATTGAAATAAAAACTGAAATAACATAGCATGAACTAAAGAGCCTCATACTGAGAGGAGGCCTCACCACTGTCTGGAAGCTATCAAGTTCTCAACGAAGCGGCTGCTGAGGAACTCTGTCACCTGTCTCTGCATCATAAAACGATGCAGATCCTAAGGACATCAGCACGTGAAATGTACGGTATGTAAGATGGCTAAAACAGTAATCAGGATACATAACATTTCTCAAAAAGAATATAAAGATAACTCATAATAAAGTAACAATAATGACAAATACTTTATATGCTAATAGTAACCTGCTAACAACTGGTAAGTAAAACATAGTTTCTTAGCTTGGGGAGTTTCTCTAACCGACAACCACCACTATGAGCTTCATGGTGATACAACATCTCGCCCACGCTGGAAGAGCCCTCCCGCACTTTGCCGGGATAGGGGACGAAGAATTAGGGGAGTGGATCCCTCCCAAAACTGGGCCATCTCAGTGGCTAATGAGCAAGGTACCATAGTAAAATCCTATCCTATGCTAGATACATAGTTTTTGAGTGCGAGTAACTAATTCTACTCTCACCCATATCAGTGCTCAATACTACTCCCAAAACTTTATATAGCTCATACTTAAGACTTGGAATTCTAAAAATCTATTTTCTCGGGAACTTAGCCAACTTACTACTCAGCTTTCTCATTTGACTTCTTTAACTTAACTGAAAACTAGAACCAACTCAGTGACTCAAAACATGCTAGATTTTCTTAGCTAATATGCAAAAATAAACTTTTAAAAGTACACTTCTTGAACTTAGCTTAAAGGTGCTCGAACTAGTCTTTTCTTTTCTTGAAATAGTATCAAGATTTTCAAGTAAACTCAACAATAATAAATCTTGATCATAAATGAATATAAACTTGATAACAATTCTTTAATTGGATCATATAGGGACCAAGAATCATAATATTTATCAAGATATTTATGAAATTTACTATGAAAATTTACCTTACAAAGGTCACATGGATTTAATCTCAACTAATACTTGAAACTCATTGGTGAAAACCACTTTTATTTCTAGAGATATTATCAAAAATAATACTTTTATGATGGCCTTACATACCTCGGAATGACTTCTTGAGGAATTGAAAGGATTTCCTTGAATGCCCTAATCGTTCTTGAATTTCTATGCTTGAAGTTCTGGGAAGGGTTTTCTTGTTTTGAGAGAATGAAAGAATACAAATATCTTTTTTGGACTTAAACGAATTAAAACTGATTAGTTTAGGATATGGTGTGTAGAAAAGGTCGAAATTGCCCCTTCCTATTAAAAAATGAAACCTGCTCCATTTTGTACTCGCGCACTAGTGTATTAAAACACTTTTTCATGATTTTTCAACTTTTCGTCAAAATTCGGAAAAACACCAAGTGTGGCTCCGCGTGCTCTCCGTGTCGCAAAAGGGGCGCGGAAACCTCACTATTTTTTTCTTGGGAAAAATTAATTTGCATTTTTTTATATTAAAGTCAAGTCGAGATAATTTTCCAACTCAGTTTTCGCACTGATCGCAAATTCGGTCTCAGATTTGCACTCGAAGCATGGGAAGACACATTATGTGCAAGGTCAATTCTTGGGGTATTTTCGTCTTTTCATAGGGGAGTCACAATATCTCCCCCTTGGGATCATTCGTCCTCGAATGATAACGGTACAAATAATTCGGCTCAAGACAACAAGACTACCACACTTTAAACTAACATAAGTCTTAAGTATGTAAGTTTACCTTCAAGGTCCTCTTTTGGGCCGACGAATAAGTGTGGATACCTGGCCTTCATGTCCTCTTCTGCTTCCCATGTGGCTTCTTCTATGAATTGGTTTCTCCACAAGACCTTAACCAAAGCAATCTCCTTGGTCCTCAATTTACGAAATTACCGGTCTAATATTTGCACCGAAATCTCTTCATATGACAAATTATCCTTAATCCCCACACTTTCAACCGGGACCACTAGAGTTGGATCTGCCAAGCACTTCTTAAGCATGGAAACATGAAATATTGGATGTATAACACTTAATTCTGTTGCTAACTCTAACTTGTAAGCAATGCTACCCACTCTTCTCAGGATCTGATAAGGCCCAACATATCTTGGTCTGAGCTTCCCCTTCTTCTCGAATCTCATAACTCCCTTCATTGGAGATACCTTCAAGTACACCCAATCATCTATCTCAAACTCCAAGTCTTTTCTTATAATATCCGTGTAAGACTTTTGTTGGCTCTGAGCTGTGTTGAGCCTCTCCTAGATAACCTTCACTTTTTCCATAGCCTGATGGACTAGATCAGGTCCTATCAATCTTGCCTCACCAACTTCAAACCACCTTATGGGCGATCTATACCTTCTCCCATAAAGATCCTCATATGGTGCCATCTGTATGCTGGCCTGAAAGCTATTATTATAAGAGAACTCAATCAAAGGTAAATGATCATCCCAGTTACCTTTAAAGTCTATCATGTATTCCCTCAGCATATCCTCCAGGGTCTGTATAGTTCGCTCTGCTTGCCCGTCTGTCTGTTGATAGAAAACTGTGCTAAGATTCACCTTCGTACCAAGCCCTTTCTGAAGGGACTTCCAAAACTGTGCTGTAAATTGAGCTCTTCTATATGAAATAATGAATATAGGGACCTCGTGCAACCTAACAATCTCCTTAAGATAAAGTCTGGCATAATCCTCAGCTGTATAAGTCATTTTGACAGGTAGAAAGTGAGCTGACTTGGTTGTTCTATCTACTATGACCCATATCGAATCATGCTGTTTGTGGAATCAAGGTTAGCCTGTTACGAAGTCTTTATTAATCATCTCCCATCTCCATTCCGGAATCTCTATATTTTGGGCTACACCACAAGGCCTTGGGTACTCAACCTTAACTTGTTGGCAATTTGGGTATCTAGACACGAACTCTGCAATGTCCTTCTTCATACTAGCCCACCAATAGACATCTCGCAAGTCTCTATACATCTTTGTTGCACTAAGGTGGATAGATTATCTGGCATTATGAGCCTAAGCCAAGATCCTATCTGTAAGGCCATCAACATTTGGCACACACAACCTGCCTTGGTATCTCAGGGCACCATCTCCCCCTTTTGGGAACAAAAATACTTTCTGCTTCTGAACATCTTCTTTCAATTAGAGGTGGATGGGATCCCTGTCTTGCTTTTCTTTCACTTCTACCACCAAGGGTGACTCTGACCTATTTCTGGCAATGGCCCCACCTTCGTCAGAATCTTCAATCTGCAGCCCCAAATGGGATAGTCTGAGAACCTTCTTAGCTAACTCTTTTTTTTCATCCTCAAAATGGGTTGTGCTCCCCATGGTCACCCTGCTAAGAGCATCAACAACTACATTAGCTTTACCTAGATGATAAAGGATACTCATATCATAGTCTTTTAGCAGCTCTAACCATCTCATCTGTCTCAAATTCAGCTCCTTCTAGCCAAACACATACTGCAAACTCTTGTGGTCTGTGAATACATCCATGTGCCCACCATATAGATAGTGTCTCCAGATCTTCAGAGCAAACACCACTGCAACAAGCTCAAGATCATGGGTTGGGTAATTTTTTTCATGAATCTTAAGTTGTCTGGAGGCATATGCTATCACCATGCCTCTCTACATTAATACACAACCCAAGACAACTTTGGAAGCATCACAATAAACCACGAAATCATCAACTCCATCAAGTAGGGATAAGACTGGGCTGTGGTCAGCCTAGTCTTCAACTCTTGGAAACTCTTCTCACAAGCTTCTGACCATTCGAACTTAGTCTTCTTCTGAGTCAGCTTAGTCAAGGGAGCTGAGATAGAAGAAAACCCCTCTACAAACCGTCTGTACTACCCTGCCAAGCCCAAGAAACTCCTTATTTCTATGGAGTTGTGGGCCTTGGCCAATTCTTTACTGCCTCAATCTTTGGGGAATCAACTTGGATACCTTTACCAGACGCAATGTGCCCTAGAAATGCCGTAGATGCTAACCAGAACTCACACTTGGAAAATTAAGCATAAAGTTGCTGGTCTTTAAGGGTCTGAAGGATGACTCTAAGATGGTCTGCATGCTCCTCCTTATTACGGGAATAGATCAGGATATCATCTATGAACACAAAAACGAACATATCCAGGTACGACCTCAACACCCTATTCATAAGATCCATGAAAGCTGCTGGTGCATTTGTCAGCCCAAATGACATGACAAAAAACTCATAATAACAATAGCGAGTTTTGAAAGCTGTCTTAGGAATGTATCCCTCTCTAACTTTAAGCTGATAATACCCAGATCTGAGATCTATCTTGGAAAAATAGGTAGCACCCTAAAGTTGGTCGAATAAGTCATCAATTTAGGGAAGAGGATACTTGTTCTTAATGGTGACCTTGTTCAGATAACAGTAATCTATGTACATTCATAGAGAACTGTCCTTTTTACGCATGAAGAGAATTGGAGCACCCCAAGGTGAGATGCTTGGTTTAATGAAACCTTTATCTAAAAGATCTTTTAGTTGCAACATTAACTCCATTAGCTCTAAAGGAGCCATATGGTATGGAGGGATGGATATAGGCTGAGTATCTGGAAGAGTGTCTATCCCAAAGTCTATCTCCCTATCAGGAGGGACTCCGGGGAGATCCTTATGAAAGACTTATGGGAATTCATTCACAACTGGGACAAACTGAAGAGAAGGTGCCTCAGCATGAGAATCCTGAACTCTTACTAGGTGGTGTGTACATCCTTCAGAAATTAACTTTCTGGCCTTGAGATATGCGACAAACTGATCCTTAGGAAAAACTGAGCTACCCCTCCACTTTAAGACTGGTTCATTAGGAAATTGAAATTTGACTACTCTGGTTCTGCAATTCATGGAGGCATACCCAGCATGAAGACAATCATGCCTAGGATGATATCAAACTCTACCATGTCTAACTCCACCAAATCAACTACAATGATCTTATGATAAATAGAGACTAGACAACCCCTATAGATTCTTTGGGCTAAAATAGATTCTCCAGTAGGAGTAGAAACACTAAAAGGCTCAAGAAGACGTTCTGTATTGACCCCAAACTTCACAGCTACATATAGGGTTACAAATGACAAAGTGGCTCCGGGGTCTTATAATGCATAGACATAATAAGTAAAGATTTTGAGCATACCCGTAACCACATCTGGTGAGTTCTCCTGCTCCTATCTGGTGCCCATGGCATACAAGCGATTTGTGCTCCCGCTTGTCCCTATTGTAGTACCCCTATGAGGTGGCTCCTATCTGGTGCCCATGGCATACAAGAGGTTTGTGCTCCCGCTTGTCCCTATTGTAGTACCCCTGTGAGGTGGCTTACCCTGCTATGCTGAAGAGACTGTCTGTGATCTGTTATCTCTCATATTCTGCTTTCCCATAGGGCAATCCTTCAAGAAGTGCCCTACCTGACCACATTTGGAACATCCATTTTTGCCCATAAGGCACTCTCTAGGATGAGACTGATCACATTTACCACAAGCAGGATAAAGGTTTGCTCCTTGAGCTGTGCTACCCTAAGACTAGCTGTCTGGGAACCTGCGATGCTGTGAACTATGCTCATTTATGACTCTCGGTGCAGGTGCACTAGCAGATGAAGGTGCTGGTCCAGCTGTCTTAGGCTGAAAAGACGAGTGACTTCCACCTCCAGTCCATCTCTTACCTGTCTCTTGGCCCGATGTCTTATCCCTCTTGCTCCTAAACTCCTCCCTATCCTGCATCTTCTCCTCCACTACCTGTAGAACATATGTCATAAAATGGGCTATGTCCATATCCCCAATCAACATTGCATTCCTGCCCTCTCTCTTAGTCATTCCAGAGAGCCCGAGCACGAAGAGATTCATCCTAGTATGCATATTTGCCACCAAGGCTGGAGCGTAATGGGGCAGCTGAGTAAACTTGAGGTTGTACTCCCATACACTCATATTCTATTGCTTCAAGTTCAAAAACTCCCTTACCTTAGCCTGCCTCATCTTCCTAGGAAAGTACTATCCCCAAAAAGCCTCCTCAAACACCGCCCAACTAATAGCTGGCGCCCCATCTGCCTTTCTCCCTTTCCACTGATCGAACCAGAGTCTAGCTACCCCCTTGAGTTGGTAGGCAGCAAACTCAACCCGCTCAGCATCTCTTATATGCATCACCTGAGACACTTTCTGTAGCTCTTTAATGAAATTCTCAAGATTCTCCTTCACATTGGACCCCGTAAATTATGGTAGGTTCATCCTCAGGAACTCCCTGACTCTGGCGGTATCCGACCCATCATTTTTGCCATCTCCTTGGTGACCTCCCTGAGTAGTGACTACTTGAGCCAGAGTCTGAATGGCCTGGCGAAGCTCTGTATTGGTGATGTTTACCTGCTGTGGTTGCTCCATAGGCACAGCTGGACCACTAGGCTGCTCAGGAATTTGGCCAGGCTAATTTGCGTTTCTCCTGGATGGGCGCCCTCCGCCCCTTACAGGTCTGTTAGCTCGATGAGGAGGCATGATCTGAAAAAAACATGGCGTGAATGCACGAGTTAGAAGGGACTTCACATAGATATACTCTGAAGCACGAGACAAAGAATGACAATTAAGGGTGACACTACCTAATGTCCCATAGCCTCTCTATTATGGATGTGGCGTGCTTCACACCCATAATACGGACTCTACTAGACACGGTTCTACAGACTCCCTAGGACTCTTGAACTCTGGCTCTGATACTAAGTTTGTCACGCCCCGCGCCTACACCCTGGACGTGGCTTGCACTTATAAACCATTTATTATCCCAAGTGAACCTCTTGGCCTGACTACTTAATAAGTAAAAAACTTAACAATAGAGGAAAAAGGCTATAAAAACAACAACTAAACCCGAGTAATTTGTAATAACTAAATGTAACTGTCCATAAGAAATAACTGAAAGAGCTAAAGCTAGAACTAACACATAGTTTATGGAACCTCTGCAATAGTTGTCTGAAAGGACTACTGGGATAGGCTCCAAGTAGTTAAAACTGAAATAAAAACTGAAACAACATAGCATGAGCCAAAGAGCCTTTAACTGAGAGGAGGCCTCACTACTATCTGGAAGCTATCAAGTTCTCAACGAAGCGGTTGCTGAGGAACTCTACCACCTCCGTCTGCATCACAAAATGATGCAAGTCCTAAGGACATCAGTACGTGAAATACATGGTATATAAGATGGACAAAATAGTAACTCAAGATACATAACATTTCTCAAAAAAAATATAAACATAATTCATAATAAAGTAACAATAATGACAAATACTTTATATGCTGAAAGTAACATGCTGAAAACTGGTAGTAAAACATAGTTTCTTAGCTTGGGGAGTTTCTCTAATCGACAACCACCACTATGAGCTTCATGGTGGTATAATGTCTTGCCCACGCTGCCAGAGCCATCCCGTACTTTGTCGGGTTAGGGGACCAAGAACTAGGGGAGTGGATCCATCCCAAAACTAGGCCATCTCAGTGGCTAATGAGGAGGGTACTATAGTACAATCCTATCCTATGCTGGCTACATACTTTATGAGTTCGAGTAATTAATTCTACTCTCACCCATATCGGTGCTCAATACTACTCCCAAAACTTGATATAGCTCATACTTAAGACTTGGAAATCTAAAAATCTGTTTTCTCGGGAATTTAGCCCAACTTATTACTCAGCTTTCTCATCTGACTTCTTTAACTTAACTGAAAACTAGAACCAACTCAGTGACTCAAAACATGTTAGATTTTCTTAGCTAATATGCAAAAATAAACTTTTAAAAGTGCACTTCTTGAACTTAGCATAAAGGTATTCGAACTAGTCTTTTCTTTTCTTGAAATAGTATTAAGATTTTCAAGAAAACTCAACATTAATACATCTTGATCATAAATGAATATAAACTTGATAACAATTCTTTAATTGGATCATATAGGGACCAAGAATCATAATATTCATCAAAATATCTATGGAATTTATTATGAAAATTAACATACTTTACAAAGTTTACATGGATTTAATCTCAACTAATACTTGAAACTCATGGGTGAAAACCACTTTTATTTCTAGAGAAATTATAAAAAAATAATACTTTTTATGATGACCTTACATACCTTGGAATGACTTCTTGAGGAATTGAAAGGATTTCCTTGAATGTCCTAATCGTTCTTGAGTTTCTACGCTTGAAGCTGTAGGAAGGACTTTCTTGTTTTTCGAGAATGAAAGAATAGAAATACGTTTGTTGGACTTATAATGAATTAAAACTAATTAGTCGGAATTTCCTAGGTAAAACAAGAAGCTTGGGCACCATGGGTGAAAGGATCCATTGGTTGAAACCCACATACCTTAGGTTTAGAGAA
>JAPFFP010047591.1:0-10283 GCA_026153255.1 Solanum medicagineum
AAATGTTGACAAAATTCACACCTTGTTCCATTTTAACTCAAAGTTTCAGTTTAGAACCTCAATTCGATAAAACAACTTCAAATTTGAAAATGACAATGCTTCTAGACCAATTTCTACATTTTGGAACCAATGGAATTGGCAGAATTCCATCTTGGGACTCGCATCTCTGATTGGTATCAAAATCCCTTTTTGAACAACTTAAACCCTTAAACCTCAAAACTCACATATTACTCAACTTTTCCTCGAAACTCCAAAATCAATCACACAAACAAATTATATGTGACTTGGGACAACTATCGACAAGGCTAACATGTTAATTTTTCTAAGAGTTTTAAAGAATGACCTTTAGGATCATTACATCTAATAAGATCAACTAACAAAAAGATACTAGACCAAATTGTGGAGCTCGGAGAATAATTTTGTTCCTTTGTGGTGCTTGTTAATTTTTGAGAGTTTATTTGAAAATCCTAATTCTACGATAGAATGGAGTTTGTTCCATTCTAAGTAGGTTGTAGGGAGATATGGTACTCTTCTATTTTGAATATTTCTCTTGTATATACCAAAAATGCTTCCAACTCTAAATATGTAGATGGAGGAGTGAATTGTTTATTGTACAGAAGACATGAATTTATTTAGCCATACGTAAATACAGGTTTGCAGATGGGAAATGCTACCCCTTTATTATAAAAACTAAAAGTTGTGTTAGAATACGCCAATTTGATATTGAAAGGACCATTTGGACTGTGACCTCAATTTGATATTACTCTGGACATATTCATTTGAACAAGAAGCTTAATCTCTCCAAAATCACTTCTTTATTATTTGTTCATGTGTATGATCGATATTTTGTTGCAATAAAGATGGATCTGGGAAAAAAAAAATCTTTTATGGATTATTTGAAAATATGCAAAGCCACGTTGCTTTAAGGATAACAAGTGTGTTTTTTTGATGGTCATATTCTTTGGTTTGAACCTAAAATTGCATGGTAGCCGAATTTCGCTTGTAGTAGACAACTGTCTCGCACATCATGGAAATATTAAGGACTACAAAATGTTGAATTATTTTTCTTACCACCCAATATGACATCAGAAATTCAACATTGTGATGCTTGGATAATAAGAGCTTTTAAGATGTATTATCCCAACAGATTTTCTCTCAGAATATTAGAAGGCTATGAAGCGAGACAAACGGATCGCTCCCATATTTTGGATGATAAATTTATCAATGTGATGTTTTCTTTTGGACCTAGAGCTATTGTCAACAATTTAGTATCTCACATTGTCTATGAGATCAAGGATGCTCGTTTATCTAAAGCCTCACTATTCTTAGATAATATATATATATATATATATCATTCTCTCTTTAAAATGTAATATGAAACAATTATTAAACACATTTTATTTTATTATACATCAAACATAAAGTAAATTGAATATCTCTACATCATTTTACTTCTTCTTTTTCTTATCAAGAATCTAGAGTAGTAAGTTAACTATCAAAATTTGAACATCGTCACAAGAATTGGGATAGAGAGAATATGTGTTTAATAAGATTGATTAAAATACCCATCTTAAAATAGCTATACATTTGAAACATTTTTTTTGGAAGACATGAAAAAAATTGTAAATATGAATTCCAAAGTGGAGGGCATGTATATAAGGAACAAGTTTTTTTAAAATAAAAGTTCGACAGTAATTGAAGCTATAAAATGAAAGTATGACAAAAAACTTTAAGGAGAATCTATTACATGCTAAAATTTATCTTGGCACTCTTTAATTTCCTTTAAAAAAAATTATGTTGGCATTCTTTAAAAAGTAATTTTATTTTTCAATACTTAATTTCCTTAAAGTTTAACATAATGATAATCTATTGCATGTCGATAAAGAACTTCTCCACTAGAAAAACAGTGATATCCCAATAACAAGAGAAAATTATTATTTCCTCTAATTTGTTCTCTTCTTTAAATGTCGACCACCGCTTACAAAACTTTCGGCATATGCTAGAGGAGGTAGAGGTTGAGTGGTGGATTTAATCCCTTGCGGAGCTGGATTATTGAGCTTCTCAATCTCTTTGGTTTTCCTGAGCATGCTCCAATTGGTGTCAAGTTTTTGCATCCTGGCTTTCCAACTTCAAGGGCTTGTTCTTGTTCGAGATATGCTATTTTTATAACTATTAGTCCTTTCCTCTTCAAAGATTCGGTTCTCTTCTTTAAAGTTTCCATCATCTTTTTCGTTGTTTCAATTTTCTCTCTTTCCTTCTTATGTTCTCCTCGAGTATGATTGATAAACCCCACAACTTCATCTCTGGTGAGTATAGATTTTTTGTTATTTCTTTTCACTGCATTCAAATATGACATGGTTTGTCTCTCTATGTCTTGCAAATTATTGAAATGACAAATGTATTCTATAAGGTCTCTGAATCCAAGATGTTGCAATAGAGACACTAAAGATTAAAGAGAAAAGAGAGCAAGAAGTTGTGCTTGAAAATTCCTAACTACTACTACAAAAAAAATCATATGAGAAGAAGGGAGGGGTGGATTGGAGTCTTTGCTGGTTAAATCCACAAGCTGTTTGCCATCACTTGGTACAGAACATCAACCTAGGAAAGAATTTCAACAATTAACACGAAGAAACCTATAACTATATAAGTGAATAGAAGATAGTACTTTGAATTCCCCCAACAACAATAAATTCATATTTTATTTTGGCACAAAATCAGATGGAAGAAAAGCTATCTCCACGAGGCATATATAGTATCTTGAAAAATGAGATTAATTGAAACTTAAAAATGAAAAATAGGTATATTAAGGAAAAAAGGGACTTATTAATAATGAATAAACATAAGAAAGTTTTTTTCTGAGGAGAATTTTTATTTTTATTTTTATTTTATGATGAAAGTGATTAGAAGGTGAGCAATAAAATCATTGCCAATAACATAAAAGTTTAGATAGTCAACAAAATAAGTTACTTTTACGATCCAAAAGTCGAAATCATGAGGACACACATCTCAAAATCCAACTTGATGTGTAAGTCAAAAAGTAAAACACATACGAGACTCCCCAAAGGAAAGTTAGGCCATAAACGAAGGAAAAGAAGAACCATAATAAAATATTCCAAAGCTTGGTGTTTCCAAAACTTGGTGTCCTAAGTATAAAGAGCATGTCATACAACTTTGAAACTCTGAATAGTTATAAGGACTACAAACAAAAGATAGAGGTGATGGAGTATCACAAACCAGACCTAGGGTCTAGGTGTGACACAACGAATGGAAACCCGAGAGTCCCAAACAAGCCTCAAGATACCAAAACTCACATCAACCGATGTCAAAAGAGCATGCAAAAGTAAACACATAGTACTAAGGATGGGAAAGTAGGACTCACACAATGGGACAATTCAGGGCTTAGGATCTTACACATCATGAAACATAATCAACTCACATGCATATAGCCAAGCCACTAGATCATAATTATAAGATAGTTGTAAATAAGGCTCCAAATAACATAAAACATAATGAAAAGAGTGTACAAGGTGTCCAACAATACCTCTAACATAAAATAGGTTGGGCGCCAAGACATAACCCGGGTTCACCCTCAAAGTCAATATAAGAAGTTAAAGACAACATAGATAGAGATGGCGGTTCCTCCTTGGAAGATAGGATTCACCACTAAGAGCAACTGGAGATATGGGCTAAGCGTTGTACGATTGATAGTCAAAGTCCTTAGTCCCTACATGTTGAGATCTTGTAGTCAAGAGTATGTGTTAGTATGTCTGAATGTACTAAGTTTGTGGGATGCTATACATGTAACGTACATAAACCTGCATACGACGTTATATAGAAAGGGCACATAATATAGAAAGAATTGTATATCTAAAGAAAAGTAGTATAAAATATGCTATGAAGTCTATGATGCATGATATGCAAATGATGCACATATATAGTGGGGATGTGACCTCAATTGACAGAAGTAAGATCAAACGAGCTATTACATGAAATCGCAATGAAATCCCATCATCGGTAAAGAGGTGGTCTACTAGCCAATGGTAAACCATACTTCACCTTACGGGCAACCCCATTTTGTATAAAGTAACCTTCCTTACGGGCAACCCCATTTAGGATAGGATTTTCACGTTTATGATATCACATCATATCATTCCTTCTCCTTACGGGCAATCCATTTCAGAGGCATCTTTTCGTACGGGCAATCCCATTTTGGAAAGGACCTATGCTAGGCACATAGTTCAAGGAAAGAGAGGGAACCCTCCTTCCATCGGTGCTAAATCATCGGTACAAGTTTTACCAAAACGTTTCAATGCACCCATGGGTTTAAAAGCTAAACACCATTCATAATAATTCATATTTGGACTCAAATGCCTAAATTCATATTTTCATAGTCATAATACTCATGCATAGAAATAGCCCATTCATATACAAAATGGTGCAATCACCTAAAATGGTCAAAGAGCCATAATCATAGACCTGTATGTGATCACATTCTTGTCATAGCAAATATCTTATCAAAATCATATCATAAAATGTAATTGGGCTTAATCTACTTCAAAATTCATAAATCCATGCTCATGAAATGCATATGTTATGGAAAATATGGGAATGGCATAGGTAATTGACATTCAATCTCAAATCAATAATATAATATAGAGTTAAAGTAAAACTATAACCAAATCCACATTTAAACTATAATGTAAATCACCCATGCTTACATCAAAGCCTTAAAGGGATTATACACAATCATAGATTCATAAAAATGATGAAATTCAATATTTAAAATCTTAAATCATCTTAAAATCAATAAATAAATATAACCCATTCATTATTCAAATTTAAGTAATCATAACATTTAAAACCCCAAATTAAAGTAAGCAAAGCTCATGTAGATTTCTTGAAAATCGGTTGGGTCTCATTGATTGGAAGTAACCAATGATCAAAACCCACATACCTTTACCAAGATGAGGGAAACCCCAAAGAATTTGAAGAAGAATTGAGTTCCCTAGTTCTTACTTTGAAAGTTCACAAGAGTTCCTTTGAGAGTAGTGTTGAGAGTGTTTAAAATATGAAGAGTGAGTTTTGAATGTTTGAAATAGGGTTTAGGGCTTTAGATGGACACTGGATAGTGTAGGAATTCCCGAAAGGCCAATAGAATAAATTAAACTTATGGAAATGCCATTAATGAAACAGATGAAAAAATTGTCTGTCATCGTCTTGGAGGGGGGGAGGGGTTTCACTGGTCATGTGGCACTCCACGATTTGTGTTGAGTGCCCGTGAACCTACTGATATGTTGTCAAAATACAACATATTTGAGACATAAAACAAGGGATTTTGGGAGTTCTTATTGTAACGTTTTACATTTTTTATGTGTTTTTGTGTTGGTATTGTAGAAAAGTTAGGTTAGGACGATTTTGGGAGAAAATTACAGATTTTGTTGAAGTGCAGGACATACGAGCCTTCCTACGTGTCGTAGATCAAGCTACGAGTCGTAGGATGATCTTGCAGTAAGGAATAGAGTGCAAAAATAAAAAATCTGCTATGTGAAGGTCAACCCTACGAGGCCACTCTACGAGTCGTAGATCTCACTATAACTCGTATAGGTAAACTCATAGCAAGAAATAGAGAGCTAAAATTTTGGACCAAAAACTAAAGGCGTGGACTACGAGAGTAGCATACGATCGTAGCCCAAGCAATGACTCATACCAGTGGGTTGTACCAATCAAGTCTAAAATGCAAAGTGCCTAATACGAGACCCCGATTACAACTCGTAGTACCTGCGAGACGTACCTACTGCCAGTTGTCTTTTCTGTGTAATTTTAGGGTTAAGTTTGTAAATCCTATAAATACTTTATGTGAGGGTTTATTGATTAGGAGAGACCAGACTTGAGACAAACGATATCCTCTCTATATTATTTTAGGGTTTCAGTGTAAATTAGGATTTTCTATTGAGAAACCCACTTTTGGGGATTGCAAATCCTACATTGTATTCATTCTCCATCTATCAAGTTTGTGGTTTGCAACTTATGGTATAATCTATATTCATTGCTTTGGGTAAAATTCCCAACTATGTATTGTATTTGCATTCTTGTTGGTTTTGCCTTAGCCATGAGTAGCTAAGCAACCACAACTTGTGGTTGTGGGAACCATGGGTAGTTGACTTGAAATAACATAGGTTGTGTGCATTTCTATGATTTGGGTTATGCATGTATTGTTTATTTCCCTTCATTTGATTGATGTTTGGTGGTGGCTAACACCAAACCTCGCCTACTATCACAATCCCGACCAAGGTAGTGACGAATAGGAAAAGGGAAGTAGATGACAGGATACGATTGATATGTTCTCGTCTAATCAACCAAACCTGACCAAGGGGAGGTTGACTGGGACAATGGGTAACAGTCAGTTGGCACACCGTAGTTGCTAACCAAGAGCCATGGTGAAATTCGACCTTCACCTTCACAGGAGGGCTGGAAGAACCTAAACTACCATCCTACATGCGAATTCCCAATTAGAGTTATCTTGCCTAGGGTAATTGAGTCAACGAGACATTGGGGAATATCATTCCCAAGTTGTCCCTAAATTTGAGTGTTTCTCTGCTTAATAGTGTACTGTTTACTTTTATTTTTGTTTTTAAATCACAAACCCCCCATCTAGAGATTTTAGTTATCAATGCTCGAAACAATTGATAGTGAATTCTTATAGTCAAACCCTGTATTCTCTGTGGGTTTGACCTTAACCTTCGGTTAGGTTAATTGCTGATAGCGACGCTTTCTTATTTGAGCGTGAACATCAGACAACAAAATTATGGCGTCGTTGCTAGGGAATACGACTAGGTTTTGACTTGATTTCACTATTAGTCAGTTCAAGTGTTAATTTCTTAATTCTCTTGTATTTTACTTAGTTTTGTTTTTGTTTTTTAGTTTTGTTACAAGTTTTCAAGGGAAAGGATGTTAAGATTCAACTCAGACAAGAAATCATAGGCTGCAAATTACAATGGCTGAGCAAAAGCTCATCATCACAGGCGATCTATTTGAATCATTGCAGCGACGTGTCTTGTTTTATGTGCAGGATCTGAAGACCCCCAAGTTCACTTGCAGAAGTTTACGCAAACATTAAGGGGAACTCTCGGAACATAATACCCAGCACGGAAGGCCATGGCTCATCAGATTTTTCCTATGACGCTTACGTGCGAAGCTACGAAGTAATGGTCTATCCTTCCATCAGATGTTTGCTCTAGTTGGGGAGAAGTAAAAAGGATCTTCCTCATGAACTTTTATAAAGAGCCTAAAGAGCCACTACAGGACAAAATCGTTAACTTCCAACGAGTTCCAGGAGAGTCGTTAGTTGCAACTTGGAACAGATATAAAGAGTGTTTGGGGAAGAGGCCAAATCATGGTTTTCCAAATGAGGAATTAGTGGCGAGCTTCTACCGAACACTTAGTTCCGAACAACAATTCCATGTCGATGCCTTGTTTAGAGTGGATTGTGGGGCATTTTTGAGGCAATCGTTTAATAAAGTTATAGAATGCATACACAAATTGTCTATAGTTAGCCAAGTGTACCTACCATATCAAGACCAACCGTTTGCTCCCGCTAACGCGTCAAGAGAAGGCTCTAGTAGTGTAAAAAAGAGATGGTATGGTTAGTTGGATCAAGCTACTGCATCAACAATGTGTTACCAAAAAACCTTTAAAAGTAGAGAGTATTCTTTAAAAACTGATGAAGAAAGTGAGTTAGCAAGAGGAAACACTTCAAGAAATTAAGTTTGATGTCATAACGATAAATCATAAGGTGGACTAACAAGCAATGGCAATACAGAATTGATGATAGGGTTGAACAACTTGCAACACAATAAGAGCTTGGGCAAAGAGCATAGAGAAGAGGCCAGAGGAGTAAAGGAGAGAATCCATCAACCCTTGAGGAATTCTAAGTACTCATGATGACAAGGTCGAGCCACAACGTTAAACAAGGAACTTCTTAGGAGGCAAACCAAGTATCTCTTATATTTTTGGACTGTCTTAAGTTTATGTCATTTGTTTAATTTGTTAGGTTGTAGTTTAATGCTTATTTTCATGTGCTGCAACCCAAGAATCTCTTATATTTTTGGACTATTTTAAGTTTATGTCATTTGTTTAACTTGTTAGGTAGTAGTTTGATGCTTGTTGTGATGTGTTGAGACATTGGATCAGTTGTATTGCTTTGGACATTGGTATATCTTTAAGTGTGATTAATAGGAACTGACCAAAAGCTAAAGAGTTGAAGAAAATAGCATGAGGAGCAACCTCTATGAGCAGGCCTACGAGTCGTAGTGAACACCACGACTCGTAATCATGCCTTGTAGAGGGAACAATGTTTGATTGAAGTTGACACACACACTACGAGCCAACCTTAAAATTCATAGGGTCACCTACGAGTCGTAAGTGGGGTTCGTAGTGTTCAGGTATGGATTATAAAATTTTTCTAAGTGTTGGATCTGCTACGAGACCGGGACCTATAAGTCGTAGGACATGCTACGACTCGTAGTCGGGGTTTTGCAAACCCAATCTGCTGAATTTTAAAATATAAACCGGTTTGATATAAAAAAGGGCCAAAATTCATTTTACCCCTGATTTCATTTTCTTTGCCCCAACTCGACAGAAATGCCCAAATTCCTTTCCCCTATTCACTGTTTCGATCATCGTCACAACGACCCACATCATTTTTTCGGCGAGATTTTTGGTACCAACTCACTAGGGTTTTTCAACCCCTTTTTCAGATTTCTCATTGCATTTTTCTAGTTCTTCACCCTCTCAAGTGGTAAGTCTCTTGATTGATAATGATACTCTCATGTTATGATTATTATATATGGAATATATGATTGTGTGCCTAGTGAGGATTTTGAGTATACCCATGAAAAAGTGATTTTATGCATGTGAGAAATTGGGACGGGGACAATCTAAATTATTTTGTATGATTGTGAATGGTGTAATCATTTTTGTTAGTGGAATGTGATGATGATATATGGAATGTATAAGGGTAATGCATGAATCCAATTTGCTAACTGCTGAAAACATGCAAGTTTGGAGTTTTGGGTTGATGGTAGGTGTCTTAACGTGATTCCCTTATGTGTACTTATCTTTAAACTCTCTTTGATTTTCCTTGAGTTGAATGCTTCTTGTTGTGAATGAGGTGTGAGATCGTTATCATGGGGTAACTTAGGATGTACATTGGGAAATCTTGTTATATTGTGGGACTTAAGGCTGCTTGTGTGATCATGATTTCTTGTTGCTTTGATGCTGTTTAAGTTTTGTTTTGCATGATCCTTGGTTCTTCTGGGAAGATTGGAGGCACCACAGGTGGTTTCTGTATTCTGCTACGAGGACCCACGATGAGTCATAGGTCACCCTACAGGTCGTAGTGGCACCTTGTAGGAGGCACCAGTCACCTATGTTTCCTTAACACTTGTCATACGATACCCACCTACGAGTCATAGTGCCAACTACGAATCGTTATAAAGGACTCAAACACTAGATGGTGTGTTCTTGACATGAAGGAAATATGTGACAAGGGACTGGAACTAATGGGTCAAGGAAAGCCTGTTCAGCAATTTCATGAGGAATTGAGACTCAATAATTTTGGATTGAGTAGGGTGCCTGACTTGGAGGAAACTTGGATGGCTATCATAGAAGTTGGGCAAGTTTGCCCCCTATCTAGTTCGGAAATTTTATGCCACCTACTATGCCACTATTCTCCAAGATCTTCCTCGAGGGAAGAAACCTATAGAGAATCCAAGGTTGCGAGAAGTCCTAGTCTGGGGAGAAATTGTTGACATTTTAGAGGAGACTATCAGGAGGGTTCAGTTTGGGCCAAACTACAGAGCTCCCCGTTCCACTGCTGAGTATGATAATCAAATTGAAAAGATGAGGAAGGCGGTAAATAAGAAGGATGTTGGGTCAAAAATAGAGCTCCTCAGGTGGATAGCAGGCCAGATTTGTGAGGCAGGTGCTGAACCTCATGGGTCACCAACCACGTCGATCCTATTATGAAGTCCCACCTCTCTCGTGAACTTTATTTTGTAACAAGAACTCGTGTAACTTCGTATTCATGTATATATGTAGATTTGAAAATGAATATATATGGCAGCATGTAAACTTATGAAAGAGTGGAGACATGGTTAATGGTTGTGTCGGAGTTGGTAGATGCCTTTGTGTACCAAGGAAGTATCGATGTGTCATGCCAAACGATACGGAATTAAGTAACCTTACATACCTCGTCGTTGGACCTTGTTACTACCTCAAGATAA
>JAPFFP010047592.1:0-10281 GCA_026153255.1 Solanum medicagineum
AGTTTAATAATGTTTTTATTTGTTTCTTATTTCTTTCTTAAAAAAAATCTTATATACCAATTGAGTATTTATATACTGCCAAAGTATCATAAAAGACTGAGCTCATTCTACATGATATCGGTATGGTATATATATACCATCAAAGTATATTTCATAGTATTTATGCTGACGTCAACATGACGTCAGCACGCGAGATAAAAAGGGGTAAGTGGTAGAAAGGTAAATAGTTGGGTAATAGGTCCATTAAAGGTAAATAGTTTAGATGAGGTCTATTAACGTAAATAATTTCATATTAGGTCTATTTTTTGTGTACTTTTTCCTTTTAATTAAGAATGTCAAAATGAGCCAAAAATATAGTTTCCGTTCAAAATTTTATGGGTTGGACTCAAAATAATTTGAATTGGGTTCAATCTCAACTCATTCAAACTTCAACCCATTATGAAAAAATCTTCAATTTCGCTCAATTGTATCTTCAATTTCAACCTGTTTCACGACTCTTTACTTGCATTGATGATTACTATGTTTTCTATCTATTTCGTATTTTCTATGATTTATCTATTTACTTGTAATTTTTTATTTTATTTTCTTGAGTTGAAATTCAAATTATAGTTATAAAAAGTAAATAATAACATGTTAGAATTATTGAGATTGAGCGGGTCAAATTGGACCGGTTATGACCCAATTTCATTTTTATCTCATTTGAGCCCAAGGTAGATTTGAGCAAGTAATAACTCAACCTAAAAACCCATTTTAATATTTTTAATTTCAACTGTTTGACAGTCTTAGTTTTAATTAAGATCTAGAACAAATTCTTAATATCATTAAGAGGTATTTTTGTGCGGATGATATTCATCATCATTCTATCCATAACTACGCTGTTATTAACCACCTATGTCATCACAATCACCATCACCATCATTATTATTCTACCATCAATCACCTCTGTCCTCACAATCACCACTGAGAATTACTATGATTGCTAACTACGATACTATTATTAGCTATTATCATACTTATATCCTTCATCATTAAATTTATATATATGGCCACCACTACCTCCATTCTTGTGGTTGGCATCATCACCACTTCCACTGTCACTATCAATCATATGATCATTATGGTCAATTCTTATTATCAGGAAACTTTGTCATCACAATTAGTGTCATGGACAATTATCACCATACATTCACCTTCACCACTATTATATTAATCAATCAGTGTTAAAATTTATAGACAATATCTTAATCATTTAGATGTACACTCAGACATCCTAATATTAATGAAAAAACAAAAAATTCCCAAGTCATTAACACATTAAACTTATTATTTACTTGTGTACAGTTTTATTTGACATAAAAAAAAGGTCCTTTTAAATTGTGATGTGAGAGTACTAAAAACAAATTCAATAAATTTTTATAACTGGTTGAATGTTCAATAAACTAACAATGCTAATTATTATTATAAAAAAATGAAATAGAGTCAAATATTGTATATGTGATTGAAATGAATCCGCTACATAAATCAACGTTAAATTAGATATTTTTGCTAGGTTTGCAATGATGTTTATCGAATGATTATCTTGGAATAATACAAAGAGAGAACTGTGAAAAAAATTACATAGGTTTCGATTTGCATAAAATATTTATAAAATTTGTTAGTCATTTTGAAATGGACTAACCGATAGTTGTTATAATATATATATAATAGAGAATTAGAGGAGATTGGAATTACTTCCCACTTGAGACAAGCTAGCACCAAGGATCAACAGTTAAACCGAGTCTAGAAAACTTAAATGAAAAGTGAGGCTTGATACAAAAGCTAGAGATGGTTTTAATATTGTGCAGCGTGGATGAAGTGAAGGCTTGATAAATATTGCTGGTGCAGATGGTAATATTCTTCGCAATCATCTCCATATCTACTGTCTTTGTTTCAGTATAAACCATTCTAATTTTTTTTGCTTTTAGTGTTCTCCCTTTGACCTCTCTCAGTAAGCAGCTATATGATTTAGTTACTGGTGTTCATGCAACCAACGAATAGAAACACATTCTCCAAATTGCTGCTGCAAGTTTTATATTTAGCTATTTTTACATAATACTAATGTCATTATGACTTGGTCATATGAATTTTCAGATTTTAAGTATAAAGCTGTTGAGTTTGCTAAGAAAGTTACTGCATTGCTTGTTTATATTCTAAAAGCTTATGCGTTAATCTTACAATATTTCAGGTAAAGTATTCGCTCAAACTTGTAATATTTTGAGAATCCATCCAGCTCAAAATGTAAACTTCAATTGTGACAATGAGTATGAACTTTTTTATTTTTGTCCATACTTCAAATATCCTTTATCCTCTATAGTATTTTTATTTGTTTTGCATATAATATAAATTATTATTCATATGTGGGGGTGTTTACTTTATTTTGATCATATACTAAGTCAAACGATATTTGACAAACTAGGTTAAAGCACTAAAAAAGAATTTGACCATTTACATTCTTAATTAACATGATATAATATTTTCTTAATTAATGTGACATGAAATGCTAATAAAGAAGTTAACAAAATGAGTTCAAAGTACATATAAAGTACCAATTTAATATTTTTTAGATTTTTTTATTTTGATAATTTTCTTGCTAGAGTATTATTATATTAGTGTTTGATTACAGATCTTTCCTTGCTTGAAGATTATGAATCTAATGACCTTTAAGGTCATTTTCGTGCTTCCGTGCATATTTATCGTTTTACTCCTTTCCGTAGCTCCATCATAGTTATGAAGTAGTATTGGGATGGGTGGCGTGCTTTCTGGAGTGATTAAATGAGTTTTGTGCAAGTTTTCCTTCATTTTAGAGCTTTACGTTGAAAAGAGTTAACTTAGTTAACATCCAGAGATTCAAGCGTTAGATGAGAATTTTGACAGTTCCATCAACTTTGGAAGGTCCTTTTTGATCTTATAGGAAGGTTGGTTTGAACTTTGGGTATTTTATTTTCAGTTTGTGCAAAAAGTCGTGTGAAGTAAAGTTTCGGCCAAAGTTTGTCTTCGGTCAAATTTTTAGGAAAACAAACTCATATGAAAATTTTCTCAGTGCAGTTAGCTCTAAAAATGCCAAGTTTGATGTAGAACGGCCTTTGATTCAGGTCCCGAGGTATTCGAGTGAGTTTTTGACCTTAAGCGTTTTATAGTTCAATTCATTAAAATGATCAACATTGGTCAATATTTTGTCAAAATGACCTCTACTAAAAAATTCATTGATTTTGTTGAGTTTGCAATGTCATTTCCAGTTGGATAGCATGGTCCATTTGTGTCAATGGGGTTTCGAATGAATTCTAAACCCCCGTCGAAGAAAAATTCTCACCTTGGCCATTGTTAATGCACCAACTGTTGGTGCGCGACTACTTTGTACTCCGTATTCGCATGCCTTATGGCCACGTTTGTAAAGCAGTAATGTCTAGACCTCCGCATTCATAGAGTCAACTCTCTAGACCTTGAGACCTTGACGTTCATGAGCCCCATGAACGTGTTCACAGAGGGGCAATTCACTAATCTTTGCATTCACGGGAGGAAGCTCTGCATTTTCGATGGGTTAATGACCCTTACCTCCTCAATTGCAAAGGAGGCCCTGTAATCGCGGAGAACAAAATGGTGCCAGATCTAGTGAATTAAAGGCCCGATTTCAGCTTCCAATGGTGGAGTAGTCAAAATAGGGAATAAAAGATAGTTTCAACAAATATAATAAAAGAAAAAAGGGGTGTTGATCACGTTGACCGGTGTTGACCGTTGTAACCTTGCACCAACACCCTTTAAAACATATTATTTTACCCCTGGAACTCATCCGGAATCCTGATAAATATGAACTAAATATGCACATTCCGACTTGATGGACCCATTGAAATTTATGTTAGAGCTTCTAAACTCTAAAAATTGACCAAGTCAAACTTATGACCTAAATTCAATTGAAAATACAACTTTGGGTCTAAGATCTTCATTTCAACTTCGGATTCAGTTCCGTCAGTTATCCTAGACCAAATTTCGCAATTCAGAGCTAAGGGATCAACAAAATTGCATTCCGACATTCAAAACTCAAGATGATCTCAAAACTCATATTTTAAACTTTAAGTATTTAAAAACTCTTTCTTTAGCAAAACTCTAACTTTTTACAAGGTTTTCAAAATTCGACTTTTAGACTCAACCATAAATGACTCAAGGAAACTTTCGAGAAGTACAAAAATGATAATTTTATTAAAAATGCCAAAAATAACCTTCAGGATCATTACATTTATAAACTTCAAATTTGTTTGTTCAAATTCAAAATTAGAGCATATTTTATAATGGCTCTTTTATAGTTCAATTGGTTTATGAAAACAATTTTCATTATGTCATGACCCGGACCTAGGGTCTAAGAGTGACACGACGAATGGGAACCCTAGAGTTCCCAAACAAGCCTCAAAGTACCAAAATTCACATTATCGGTTCGAAAGCGCGTTCAAATCAAACACATAGTTCTAAGGTATGGAAAAGTAGGACTCACACTATGGGTATATCTTAAGAAAAGGGATTAGCATGGATTCACATAGTATATAGCACATAATGACTAAAGAGCGGGTAAGTATTAACTCACGCTATGGGGGCAATTCGGGACTTAGGATCTTCCACATTTCCACATCAAACATACATATATATCATAATTCCCATAATCAATTCATAATAGTCATATCCAAAGGATAACCATAATCATAAGGTTCGAATACAACACATAAAACATAAATCGGATGAGAGTCTACAAGATATCCAACAATGACTCTAGTCATAAGATAGGACGGGGGCCAAGACATGTTCTGGGCTCACCCTCAAAGTATAGATAACATAAACAACAACAACTTAAGGTAGAGGAATGGTGGCTTGTCCTTAGAAGATAGGACTCACCATAACCAATGTCTCAAAATCCGATCTAGCCATCGGACGATGGATGAAAGTAATCTCCGGTCCCTACATGGTGAGATCATGTAGGCAAAAGTATGTGTTAGTACATTTGAATATACTAAATATGCGGGGTGCAATACATGTAACTTACTAAAACCTGCATACAATGTTAGATGACAAAGACGCATAATAAAGAAAGATATAATCAAGAGAATAGTATAACAAGATGCCATGAAACCAATGATGCGTGAAATGTTTGATGCTCATGTATATAGCGGGGATGTGACCTCAACCGACATGAGTAACACTAAGCGAACTATTTCTTGGAATCCCGATGAAACCCTCTCATTAGTAAAGAGGTGGTCTACTTGCCAAAGGTAAACCATACTTCACCTTCCTTATGGGAACATCCCATTTTGGATAGGATTTCCACATATAGCATATCTTGTCACATTATACTTCACCTTACGGGAACCTATCCCATTTCGTATGAAGCAACCTTCCTTACAGGAACACATCTCATTTCAGATAAGATTTCACATAACCTAAGTTAGGCACATGGTTCTAGGAAAGAGAGCACTCCCTCAATCCATCGGTGCTAAGTCGTCATCCCACAAGAATACTTAGAATATACATATACATGCTTTCAAAAGAGGCAATAGTCATTTCCAAAACCATTTCAATCCATTCTTAGTCTTAAAGGCCAAACACCATTCATAATAATTCATACTTAGACTCAAATGCCAAAATTCAGAATTTCATAGTCATATTACTCATGCATAGGAATAGCCATTCATATACAAGATGGTGTAAGCACTCAATGCTCAAATAGCCATAATCAATAGACATATATGTGATTACATTCTTGTCATAACCATAATCTTGTCAAAAATCATATACTTAGCATAATTGGGCTTAACCCACTTCATAAATTCATGCTCATGAAATGCATATGCTATGAATGAGATGTGAGTGACATGGGTAATTTATATTCAATCTAAAATCATCAAAATAACATGAAATTCAAGATAAACGTAGTTAAATCCACATTTGAAATCATAATATAACCATTCATGCTTAGATTCAAACATTTAAGGACCATGCATATTCAAATATTCTTAATAACAATGTATTTCAATATTTCAGAGCTTAATAACCCATTCATTGTTGCAATTTAAGGAATCATAATATTTAAAACCCCCAAATTAAATTAAGCAAAATGCATGTAGATTTCTTGAAAATAGTTTGGGTCTCCTTGATTGGAAGTAACCAAGGATCAAAACCCACATACCTTAGCTAAGGAAGGAACTCCAAGAAGAGATTTGAAGAAGATTAGACCCTCCCTTGATTCCCAAGCTTGATTGATACTAGAGTTCTTGAGAGAAGTTTGAGAGGATTTTCAAATTGAGAGGAATGAATTTGATAATTAGGAATAGGGTCTAGGTCTTTAGGAAGTGTTAAGGTAGCATAGGAAGTCCCAAAAAGTCATTTGAATCAATTAAATTTACAAAAATACCATTAATGAACTAAGTAGAAAATTTGCACTCACCACTTCAAGAGAGAATTCACGGTCAGTGTGGCATTACACAGTACATGAACTTACACGTGAACCCATACTTAGCAAAAATTCTGGAAGTTGGAACTTGACTTCAACACTTAGAAAAAAATAGGTAGAGTTCGCCTATACAGAGGGCACCACAGTCCGTAACTGCCCGTGCCCCCTCACTTAAGCAATTTTTGGATGAAAAGGGGAGCCCCACAGCTGAACACATGGCTAGTGGCATGCCACATAGCCAGTGAGCCTGGTCGTACCCCATACATAATTCCAAAAAGTTGTTGGTTCAAGCTCAAGGTCATGCACACAGGTCGTACAAGCGTACAAGACATGATTCCACACTTAAAACATAATTTTGGGAATAAATTTTATGATGGCACATCCACAAGGTTCTTGGGAAGCCACATTGCCCGTGTGGGTGCCTGTGTGGCTTGCCTTAGAGAAATAGTGATAACACAGCAGAAGAGGGCTTCACAAAAACGGGCAGAACTTCTTCATCCAAACTCTAAATGAGGTGAAACCAAGTGCGTTGGAAAGCTAATTCAAGGGGATTTAATTTGATAGGTTGTAGGTCACCTAATTCCTTTTGTCCTGAGAGATATAACCTTTTAAAGTTGAACCTTCTATCGGTACTTGTGAGAAACTTAGCCAACAGAATTTCTTTGAACTTGGATCGATGTAGGAGACTCATGATGGCCTTAAATAACAAAAATAAGCTTGAACTAAAGGCTTGAGAGTGAAATTAGGTTGATCTTGGAGGCTTCATGGAAATGCTCGGTTAGAGTTCGAAAAGAGGATTCGAAAAGCGTTTGAGCGAGTGAATGAGAAGCTAAGTGTTTAGAAAAAGAACAAATAGTAATGAAGGAGTTTACACTTATTTGGGGGGGAGGGTCCCATATGGGGGAAACACAACCCGTGGAGGCTTCCATAAGGTGTCACCTTGCCCAAAACTTTTCGAAACCAAATCTCAAGCGTCACTAAAGCTATACAAAAAAATTTGGGTCCTTACATATTATCTACTTACATAGTGATGCATTTTATAACTATAAATTGATATGGATATATATTGTTATACTCTCACCCCCTTAAAAATGAATTAGATGATACATGATTTTCTGAGGTCCACCATCTATAGTAGTGGCGATATTGATGATGATGTCACATATCATATTGGGGAAGCATGGACTAAATAGAGGCTTGCCTCGGGAGAATTGTGACAAGAAGATACCACCTAAACTCAAAGGTAAGTTTTACAGAATGGTGGTTAGACCATCTTTGCTATATAGGGTGGAGTGTTGGCCAATAAAAAATGCACATGTTCAGAAGATGTATGTCGTAGAGATGAGGATATTGAGATGCATGTGTGGCCACACCAAGAGTGATAAGATCAGGAATGAGACCATTCGGGAGAAGCTAGAGGTGGCCCATGTGGCTGATAAGATAAGGGAAGCGAGATTGCGATGGTTTGGACATGTGCAGAGAAGAAGTATCGATGCTCCTGTTAGGAGGTGCGAGAGGTTGGTTTTAGGAGCTACACAGAGGGGTAGAGGTAGACCGAAGAAGTATTAGGGGAAGGTGATCAGACAGGATATGGCAAAACTTGATCTCACCGAGGACATGACCTTAGATAGAAAGGAGTGGAGGTCGCAAATTAGAGTAGCAAGCTAATTGATTGGTAGGGTTAGGTGGATGTCTGGCCTTGGGGTATAGTAGGGTAGCAGGAGTAGTCATGTTTTATATCATGTGTTGTCATTATATGTTGTATTTGTGTTAATTTTATCGTATTTACATGTTATGTGTTTTTCGTTATTAGTCTCCCTTTCTATTCCCTTTCCTTTCCTTTTTGTCATATCTAGTTTATTCTGTTTATGGATTTTTGAGACGAGGGTTTTCAAGAAACAGCCTCTCTACTTCTATAAGGTAGTGGTAAGGTCTGCGTACAGTCTACCCTCTCCAAACTCCACTTGTGGGATTCCACTGGGTATGTTATTGTTGTATTATATTTATTGATAATTAAATTTGATTGTGCATTAATTTTTTTTGCAGTGGCTCTTTGTGAGGGACTTTTACAAATTATTTTTTTAATTATTCTTTGAAGTGAAGGAACATTTTGATGCGATTGTTGATTGGTCCTAAATATATCACATATACATAATTTAATATACATATACAATGCTTATATATATGTATGCTAGATCATATAATAGCTATCATATATCTCAGTTAAGTTGGGTTGGCCTCTATCAGAGATTCCATACCCTGGGACTTTATGCTCATAATGATGTCATGATTGTCTTTGACACACAAAGAAGCAAATCTTAATTGAACTTATATTTGCTCAATAAATACAATTCACTTGTGATAAAAATATCGTATGAATTTGATATACTTTTATCTTCGAGGAGTGGCCCAACATTCAATGCAAGTAGAGCATCTGGTTATCGGATTCTTTAAATAGTGTTAATAAAAATAGTAATTCAATAATTATTCTTAACAATAGATCTTAGAAACTTTTTGATTCATCATAAATTGTCTTTGGTTTACATACAACTAGATTGATCTTAACAAAAGGTGTTTTAGATGTATGTAGTTCTAAGTTAATGTGAGACAAAAAGGATTCGATTACAGTTTTTCATGAAATTATCCAAGATGAGGCAGTACTCATGATATCTCGACGTGAGACTTATTTTATTTTATAGCTTTTTGAATGTTAAATATATACTATTAGATGGATTACCTTTTATTGACATTGGAACCACATCACATTATGACAATATATACATATAATGGGTTTCAAAATTTGCAGGTTACAACTTTTTTTTTTTTGGTTAAATTATCATCAGGTAGCGTAAGTCGTGTTCTAACGAAAAGTTTCAATGAAAAGGGCTAGGCCAGACCTAGGAGTACAACACTTGTCTGGAAATTAAACCCCTTTAGTTAATGAGCAAACAATAGGATTTATTGTAAAAGATGATCATATTATAACTAAACTATGATTGATTATATTTTTATAGCCGTTAGCCTTCTTGTAGCTACGTTCTATTAGCTAGTCACTAGCTCAAATCCAAGATGCTACAATTAGGGTTGTTCAAAATCGAATTGGAAAAAAGTTATTAGTTTATCGATGATGGGGTATTGGTTTAGCAGTTTTCGTAATATTTTAAATTTCTTTTTTATTATTGGGTTATCGATTTTTAGATTTTTTTCTTAATGGATTAACTGATAACTCGATAGTAAGTTAAATATACCATTTGGTATATAAAGTCCTTGACAGTTTCATACTTTTATTTTTTATTATCTCAAACTCTCGGTTATTCTATAATGTGACAGTGTTTGTTTTTGAGCAAAATGCAATCTTTCAACTCATGTGTATATTGGACTTTGCTTAAAAATGAAAAGTTCATTTCTCCCACATCGGAGAATTATTAAAGAATAGCTTGGAGGTTTGCCTATATAAGGAGGCTTAAGTTATGTTTTCAGATGTACCAAAACCAAATACATTTCTAACATTGTCTGTTTGTTAGGAGAGTGTACTGAGGTTTTATGTGATTGTAAAAAATTTTCACATAGTGGTCGGTTGTTGTCTTTTGACTTTGCAAAAGGGGCGGAGATCTTGGGGTTTAGGGGAGAAGGATTTTATTTTTCCCAACAAGTGGTATCAAACCAAGGTCGCCTAGCTTGAGGGGAAAATCTTAGTATGCTCTGTGGTTGCAGCTTTAGCTGATCTTCCACATTAGAAAAGATTTTCTGGTTCAAGAAGCTTGTAGGAGGGGAAGTTGGTGCAATTGGAGTATCAAGGCTTGTGGTGAATT
>JAPFFP010047593.1:0-10280 GCA_026153255.1 Solanum medicagineum
TAAACATCATTTAAAATCACATCATAAGTGTAAAATCATCATGAACTTAGTCAATTTAAACATGAATGTATGCAATGACATGAGGGTTAAACTTAAGACTTGAGATCATATAAAGACTTAAAGCAATATCTTAGGCTTGAGTGGAGTGGAAAAGATAAGGATATCATTTTTGCATGTCCATTTCATCCTCCCAAGTAGCACTTTCAACTTGTTGATTCCTCCAAAGGACCTTAATGGAAGCAACTTCTTTATTTCTCATCTATTCACTTGCCTATCCAAGATCTGAATTGGAACCTCTTCATATGTCAAATTATCGTCAACAACGCCCACAACATCAAGAGGTACAATAGCATACGGATCACCCACATATTTCCCCAACATGGACATATGAAACATCGGATGATCCAAATCCATTTCCCTAGGCAATTCCAACTCATAAGCTACCTTGCCATGCCTTCTCATCACCCTATAAAGACACACATATCTTGGACTCAACTTGCCCATCTTACCAAAATGGACCACACCCTTCATGGGTGACACCTTCAAGTAAACCCAATCACCAACTTGGAATTCAAGATCCCTTCTCCTCATATCGGCATAGGACTTTTGGTGACTTTGGGCCTTCTTCAACCTTTCTCTAATCATCCTAACCTTCTCAAGAGCCTCCATAACTAGATCTGGTCCCAACAAAGCTACCTTACCATCCTCAAACCAACCAACCGATGACCTACAATGTCTCCTATATAGAGCCTCAAATGGAGCCATACCAATACTAGAATGATAGCTATTATTGTAGGAAAACTCAATCAACGGAAGATGGTTATCCCAACTACCTTTAAGCTCCAACACACATGCTCAAATCATATCCTTATAGGTTTGGATGGTCCTTTCGGATTGGCCATTCGTTTGAGGGCGGAAGGCCATAGGGAGCTTAACTCTAATACCAAGACCCCTTTGAAAGGACCTTAAAAAATGAGAATTGAATTGTGCCCCACGATCCAATATGATGGACAAAGGAACCCTATGCAACCTTACAAAGTCATGAATGTACACCTTTGCATAATCTTCAACCCCATATGTGGTCTTAATCGGTAGAATCTTAGCCGACTTTTTCATTCTATCAACCAAAACCCAAATGGAATCAAAATCCTTTCTAGTCTTGGGCAACCCAACCACAAAATCCATCTTTATTTCTTCCCACTTCCAAGTCGGGACCTCAATGTCTTGGGTTCGGCCACCCGGCCTTTGATGTTCGACTTTGACTTTTTAACAACTATGACAACCGAAACGAATTTTGCAATGTCCCTCTTCATGCCTCCCCACCAATACACATCTCTCAAGTCTCTATACATTTTCGTGGAATCATAGTGGATAGAATAAGAAGAGTTATGGGCCTTCTCAAGTATTCTATCCCTCAAACCATCAACACAAGGCACACATAACCTACCTTGGTACCTAAGGGAACCATCTCCCCCTTAGGAGAAAACCTTCACCTTGCCCTCCTTTACCAAGGCCTTCAATTCTAACAAGGAGGGATCAAGATATTCTTTTCTTTCACCTCATCAACCAAGAAAGACCTAGAACCATCAACAACAACAATACCCATATTACCAACCTCTTCCAACCTAACTCTCAATCTAGCCAATCGGTGCACCTCCCTAGCCATCTCCTTATCTCCACCATCCACATGAGTTATACTACCCATAGACACCCAACTCAGTGCATCCGCCACCACATTTGCCTAACCAGGATGATAATGCACACTTATATCATAGTCCTTAGGAAGTTCTAACCATCTTCCTTGCCTCAAATTGAGATCCTTATGAGTGAAGACATATTTCAGGCTCTTATGATCGTTGAACACATCAACATGCACCACATACAAGTAATGATGCCAAATCTTTAATGCAAACACAACAGCAACTAACTCAAGATCATGGGTAGGGTAGTTCTTTTCATGCACTTTGAATTGTCTAGAAGCATAGAATATTACTTTACCATTTTGCATCAACACACAATCCAAACCAACACCGGAAGCATCACAATACACAACAAATCCCTCAATCCCATCTGGTAGTGTAATATAGGAGCAAACACAAGCTTATCTTTCAATGTTTGGAAACTCCTCTCATATTCATCGGACTACACAAATTTGGCCTTCTTTTGAGTCAATTTTGTCATAGGGGAAGCAATAGAAAAGAATCCATTAACAAAACTCCGATAGTAGCTTGACTAAGCCCAAGAAACTACTACTATCCGATGGGGTCAATGGTCTAGGCCAATTTCTAATCACATCGGTCATTTTATGATCCACCTTTATACCATCCCTCGACACCGTATGCCCTAGGAAAGCAAACTCTTCAACCCAAATTCACACTTTTCATATTTAGCATACAATTTCTCCTCCCTTAATCTTTACAACATAACCCACAAATAAGCCTTATGCTCTTCCTCACCATGAGAAAGATAAAAATATCATCAATGAACACCACAACAAAAGAATCAAGATAGGGTTTGAAGACCCTATTCATTTGGTCCACAAAGATGGTTGGTGCATTGGTCATCCCAAAAGACATCACCACAAATTCCAATTGCCCATATCTAGTCCAGAAGGCCGCCTTGGGAATATCACACTCCCTCACTTTCACTTGATGATACCCGAATCGAAGATCAATCTTAGAGAGATGGCTAGCCCCTTGCAATTGGTCAAACAAATCATCAATCCTTGGAAAGGATATTTATTCTTGATGGTGACCTTATTGAGTTGTCGGTTAGTCAATACACATCCTAAGGGATCCATCTTTCTTTTTCACAAACAACACCAGAGCATCCCAAGGTGATTGGATAGTTCTAATAAATCCCTTCTCCAACAAGTCCCTCAATTGTTCCTCCAACTCCTTAAACTCCTTCGGGGCCATACAGTAAGGGAGAATAGAAATTAGTTGAGTATCAAGGAGGAGGTCTATGACAAAGTCTATTTCCCTTTGGGGAGGAACACCGGGAAGGTCATTTGGGAAGATATTAAGAAACTCATTTACAACCGGGACCGACTCATTGGGAAGGACTTTAGACTCCATATCCCTTACCCTCACAAGATGGTAAAGACACCCCTTAGACATCAACTTATGGGCTTTAATGCAAGAGATGAATCTACCCTTAACCACCCCATCTTGACTTTCCCACTCAAGGATAGGTTCATTTGGAAGCTAGAATTTGACCTTACAGATTCTAAAATCAATAGAAACATAGTATGCATGCAACCAATCCATCAAGAATAATATCAAAATCAACCATGTCTAACTTAACAAGATCACAAGGCAAGATTCTATGCAAGATGCAAATAGGACAACTTTTATAAACTTTTCGAGCAATAATAGATGCAACAATAGGTTTAGACACCTCATATGACTCATGTAAAAACTCAGGGTTAAGATGGAACTTTTTGGAAAAAAAGGGGGTAACAAAAGAAAGAGTGGCACCTGGATCAATCAATGCATACACATCAGAGTCGAAGATTTTCAACATACCGGTAAAAACATAGGGAACTTTATCCAACCCTTGCCTCCTATGCAAAGCATATAACCGGTTGTGCCTTAGGGCACCATCTTTCCAGCTAACTCTTCCCAGAGGAACCGCGTTAGCACCTTGTAGACGAACCTCCTTGCCCTTGTTGAGATTCCAAGGGCAATCCACCTTTTTGTGACCTACCTCCCACAACCAAAGCATGCATTAGTATCTCTCAAGTATGGGCCCTTATGACCCCTTCCATACCTAGAACACAACTCATCAGGAACCACAACACTAACACCTTGGGCCCTTGGAAAGTCATTGGCAACCCTCATTTGAAATGCAAGAGAAGACCCTTGGCCTTTTTGGAACTGGACACCCTTTTGGAACTTACCCTCAAAACGGGCCCTTTTGGCCTCATGACTCCTCCTCTTCCTCAATTTCTCTTCTTTTATTTGTTCAGCATAGGTCATCAAACGGGACAAGTCCATATCACCGATCAACATAGCGGACCGGTATTCTTCACTCACTAAGTCAGGCACCCCCATCACAAATTTGTTCTTTCTTGACCTTGGGTCGTCAACCAAGTAAGGAGCAAACTTTGAAAGTTGGTTGAACTTGCAGGCATATTCCCTCACACTCATTGACCCTTTTTCTCAAATTCATAAATTCCACTAATTTAGATTCCCTAAGCTCGAGGGGAAAAATCGATTAAGGAAAGCCACTTTGAGCTCTTCCCAAAGCACCACATAGTCGACTCCCTTCTCTTCTTTCCATTGGTTGTACCATATTTATGCCACCCCTTTGAGTTGGTAGGTCGCCAACTCCACTCTTTCTTCCGGTCTCACCCCCATGATAGCCAATATCTTGTAGACCTCATCAATGAACTCTTCGGGAATTCTGAGGGATTCATTCTCATGAAGTCTCTCACCCGAGAAGCCAGTGTAGGAGCATGAGGGGCTTGGGCCCCTTGATTGGCGTGATTAGCCACCACTTGTTCAAGCAAGGTGAGAGCCTCCTTAAGCTCTCCATTGACTAGTTGCTCCTCAGGTGTGAGGGCTCATCTCCCTCTCGTGTTAGGCATGATCTAGCATAGCAAAGAATAAGCGTTAGGGAATAGAAGCTTACTTCAAATCTATAGCACGACTTATAACATGAAGAAGGGAAAAATTTCCTAAAATGTTTTATAGCCTCTTACTCAGAGTTATGGTGCACAACATAACCATCAATAAGACCCTAATCAACATGGTGTGTTGGACTCTGAGGATCTAACAACCTAGTTCTCTAATACCACCTTTGTCACAACCCAAGCCTAGGGCCTACACATGACTGGCGAATGGGGAAATCGAAGGAACCCCAAATAAGCCTCATAGCATATCATTACACACCCTTGGTCGAGGAAGCAATTAGAATGGCAATAAGAGATAAATGTAAACAAGGGGAATTGCGACTTAGGGTAAACTTCCATATCATAAATATGAAGAGACAATAGAGTAAAAGCTCATAGCAAAGATACATATCATGTCCAATAACACCTCTTCTACATAGATAAGAGCGGGGGCCAAGACAAGCAACCGGGCTCACCCTCATGTAAATACATAAGTCAAAAGAGAAAGTCTTGATACATATCAGTAGATCATAAGTAATGTCCCATGAATGGAGGACTCACCAACAAGCTTGATAGAAGTCGTACTAGCCATGTGGAAGAGGAGGATGATCAAGCGTTACACTAATTCCTACATGCTGATATCATGTAGGCATAGAGTATGCATTAGTACGTTTGAATATACTAAGTATATATGATGAAATGAAACAATAGATAGGCATCATAATTGAAATTCTTAATTAGACAATAGATGAGCATATGGCAATATGTCATGAATGGAAGATGCTTAAATTAAACCATACTTTCATAGAACATAACATATGTGGAGGGAGTGACCATTTCTTAGTGAAATCCAAGGCCTATCACCCACTTGGAGAGGCGCACGAGGTACAAACCCTTTCATGAGGTTGGTGAGGTACAAAATCCCCCAACGGGTTAATGGCTACTAACCCCCAATATGGTTGATGGAGTACAAACCCTCAAACAAGGTTGACGGGCACAAACCCCAAATATGGTTGATGGATAGTCGCACCCTAACACTTGTGGTGACTGGAGTACAAACCCCCCGATAGGTTGATGGGTACAAAACTCAACAAGGTTGATGGATCATCTCACCCTACCACCCATGGTGACCAGAATACAAACCCCCTGATAGGTTATCAAGGTACGAACCCCTTTGACACTGTTACCCGGCGTGCCACCCCCGATGAGGCCATGGTAACAAGCTAACACTATATAGAATAATATAATTTATACATTCATCCCTCTCATTGTCATCTATTAATCATATCCATACATATTTCATCATCATATAACCATCATAAACATACATGCATTTCACCATCATTTCATCATCATTCATCATCATAGACACATATATTTCATCATCGTTTCATCATATTCTTTCATCATATAGTCATTCAACTCATAAGACAAGCATTAAGCCCTCAACTCCTCAATAAGCTATAACTGGACATTTTATCAAACACTTAGAGGGTGTGTAGTGCTAGTGTAAAATCATGCTATTCAAGAGTGAAATCATTCTAGTAAATTCAATGTAAAGCCTTCAATAGATACTTGGTAACAGCCTCAAGCAATATACATCAAAACCCTTCATCAAATCCTACAATAGATCTTAGACTCATAGCCCAAAACTTGGCAAAATGTCACAATTTCATAAAGCCATCATAGTGTGCAGCGATTTTTATAATAGATAAGACCCATGAATAAATTAATTTTGAATCATGCAATTTTGAGTAAAAGAGAGCTTGAGTATCATGGGTGAAAGGAACCCATGAAATAAACTCATATACCTTAGCTTTGGAGATGAAATTGATGAAGATTGGAGATGGAGACTTGAAGCTTCAGAGGAAATCCTTAGATCTGGAGAGGGTTTTGAGACTTGAGTGTAGGAGTAAAATATTTGGCTAAGTGTTTGGATGAGTATTGGAGAATGTTTAGAATGATATGAGGGTGAAAATGGCTAAGTATAGGTATTTTCACGCTTGGGAACACTTAGGCCCCAGACTTTAAGCCTTGAACCATAAGAAAAATAACTGGGAAGAATTTACATAGGTCCATAGACACGCTGAATTTACACATGTCCGCGATGGAGGCGCGTCACGGTTCCATCGCAGACAGACACTCGATAAACAAAATTGTGAAAACTAAAATTGCTAATTGTTTGCTCTCAAATCGGAGTTAGACCCATTGCCCAATCAAAATGACCCCCTAAACATGAATATGAAGTCAGATTTTTGATATCGCGCATAGATTTTGAGTGATATCGAAATTATGATTCTTGGCACTTTTGAGGCACATTTTCAAGAACTTTTTGGGTAGTTATAGTAGATTTCAATATCATTATAGGGATGAATTGGTTATATGCATATCATGCTTTTATAGATTGTTGAACCCGCAAGGGTAAGTTCCAATTCCCCAATGAACCCGTCCTTAAGTGGGCAAGTCATAATTCAGTGATTAAGTGTAAGTTCATCTTTTGTCTAAGGCCTGAGAATAGATTTCTAAGGATTAAGTTTACCATCTTGTCCAGGTTGGGGATGTATAGTCTAAAGTTCCTCCTATCGAGTTGATTCTCGTAGTCAATGAGTTTCTTGATGTGTTTCCCAATAAACTTCCCGGTGTCTATCCCTAAAGGGAAATGGAGTTCGGTATAGACCTTCTCCCTGAGATACAACTCATTTCCATTCCCCCTTATAGTATGGCCCCGGCAGAGTTGAAGTAATTGAAGGAATAACTTAGAGATTTGTTGGAGAAGGGTTTCATAAGGCCTAGCAAGTCGCTTTGGGGTGCATCGGTGTTGTTCGTAAGAAAGAAAGATGGCTTAAATGTGCATCGACTACCGGCAACACAATAAGGTCACCATGAAGAACTAGCATCCTTTGCCAAGGATAGATGACCTATTTGATCTACTATATGGTGTTAGCCACTTTTGAAAGATTGACCTTCTGTCCAGGTATCATCAATTGAGATTAAGAGAGTGTGGCATTCCCTAAACAACTTTTCGAACAAGATATGGATGTTTTGAGTTCGTGGTGATATCCTTCAACCTACCTAATGCTCCAGCAATTTTCATGTATCTTATAAATAGGATCTTTAAACCCTACCTCGACATGTTTGTGATGGTCTTTCTTGACGACATTGTGATTTATCCCTAGGTGAAGAAGAATATATCAAATATTTAATGGTAATGTTGCAAACATTGAGGAAGAATGATTGTTTGCCAAGTTCGACAAATGTGAATTTTGGTTGAAGGGAGATGTCTTTCTCGGATGAAGGGATTAAGGTGGATCAAAAAAAGATGGAGGTTGTAAGGAATTCACCTAGAACGTTGACTCCAACGAATATTAGGAGTTTATTGGGTTTGGCGGGTACTACCAAAGATATAAACTGAAGATTTCTCTTCCATTGCTTCTCTCTTGACGAAGTTGACACAAAAGAAAGCTAAATACGTATGGGCTGATGAATGTGAAAAAAAGTTCCAAACTTTGAAAGATAAGCTTACATCCAGTCCTATTTTAACTCTATTGAAAGGGTTAGAAGGGTTAGTGGTATATTGTGATGCTTCAAGAATTGGCTTGTGTAACGACCTGTCTCAACACCCCATCACCTATTTGTCCCTTTGGGATCACCCTAGAAGGCGCCTGACGATATATAGACCAATCCTTTACTTACATAGCCCAGGACTCTCCCTCTCATTTTTGATGTGGGATTTTCCTAAGTGAGCCAGGCGTTACATATTGCCATCCCTACACTCACCCTCCATAGGGACTCAACATCCTCGCTGAGGTTTTCCCTACCATTGTACTTGTCGAGAGTCAACTTTGATACTGGCTATAATGACCTGGCCCAATACTGTGAAGTATTATCCTCTCTTGGTCCTAGCCCATCATATATTTGTCCTTGTTGGCTCACCCCAAAAGGAGCCTCACAGTCATAGACCAGTCCTTCACTTAAATAGCCCAGGACATTCCCTCTCTTTTTCGATGTGGGAATTGCCTAAGTAAGCCAGGCGTTACATATCGCTATCAGTAGAGGAAGGATGATACATAACGTTTGGCTCACTTATGAAAATCCCACATAGAAAAAGAGGAATAGTCCTGGGCTATTTAAGTAAAGAACTGGTCTATATACTATGAGGCACTTTTTAGGGTGAGCCCAATGGGACAAGTACGTGATGGGCTATGCCCAAGAGTGGACAATACTTCACAGTGTTGGGCCAGGTGGTTATAGGTGGTATCTGAGCAGACTCTCAACTAGTACAGTGGTGCAACAAACCTCAACAAGGACGCTAAGTCCCTACAGGGGGTAAGTGCAGGGATGGCGATACGTAATGCACGGCTACTTAGGTAACTCTCACATCAACAAAGAGATGGAGAGTCCTGCATTATTTAAGTAAGGCGCTGGTCTATATATTGTGAGGCGCCTTTTGGGTTGAGCCCAAGAGGATAAATGTGTGATGGGCTAGGCCCAAGAGTGGGCAATACTTTACAATGTTGGGTCAGATCATTACAGCTTGGTGTTGTGTGTTGATGCAAAATGGAGAAGTCATTGCCTATGCTTCTAGGCAATTAAAGGTACATGAGCGCAGTTGCCCCACCCACGATCTTGAGTTAGCGACTGTGGTATTTGCATCGAAGATATGGCATCATTATTTGTATGGGGTACACATGGATGTGTTCACCAACTATAAGAGTCTCCAATATATGTTCACCCAAAGAGATTTAAACTTGAGGCAAAGAAGATAGTTGAACTCCTGAAGGATTATGACATGAGTATGCATTACCATTGGGGCAAAGCTAATGTTGTGGTCGATTCCATAAGCCGAGTAACCACAGAGAGTGTGGCTCATATTGAAGATAGCAAGAAAGAATTGGAAAAGGAAGTTCACCGATTAGCTAGTTTGGGAGTTAAATTGATTGAAGCCAAAAATGGAGATGTGGTGGTGGTAGATGGTTCTAAGTCTTCCTTGATTGAAGAGGTCATAGCCAAATAATGTCTTGACCTGGTATTGTTTGAATTGAAAGCTGGTGAAGGATGTCAAGGTGGAGGTTTTCTTCCAAGGGGGAGATGGTGTCCTTAGACACCAAGGTAGGATATGTGTGTCTGATGTCGATGGCTTGAGGACCTTGATCTTTGATCAGGCTCATAACTCATCTTATTCCATTTAACCTTATCGGACCAAGAAGTATAGGGATTTGAGGGAGGTATATTGGCAGGGGTATGAAGAGAGATACTACGAAGTTTGTAGCCAGTTGCCATAGTTACCAACAGGTCAAAGTCGAACACCAAAAGTCGGATGGTGAAATCACCCAAGTTACACCTCCTTTTTTAGGATAAAGCGGTTGTTGTCAAGAAATAGAACCTAACAAACGTTAGGGTCGAACCCACGGGAATACGTACACTCAAGAGAATTCAATTACCGCAATTTGAGTAGTTAACTGACTTACTTCCCCGAAAGAGGGATTTTTGCAATAATCAATGGAAAATAAACCTAACTAACACAAGTGTGAAATCAATATGGAGAGAAACTAGGGTATTGTGTTCCCCATTATTCCCTAACTTAGTATCACCAGATAACCTAATTCTCTTCTAGTGTGTTGCATGCAGGACGGTAAGTTAAGTTCACCAAGCCCTTTGGACAAAG
>JAPFFP010047594.1:0-10280 GCA_026153255.1 Solanum medicagineum
AAAGTTACATTTGGTCCCAAACTTTACCAATTTGAACCAATTAAGGACTTTCGGGGTCTAACTTACGGGTTCTAACAGATTAATTTAGATTAAAATATGAAAATATGTTTATATTTTCTTTTTAGAAAAAAGACAAAAAATTTTAAAGGAAAACCAAAAGGTATTACCTTTGTCACGCCCTGAGCCTACACCCTCGACGTGGCCGGCACTGGGGAACCATTCCTGGTCCCAAGTGAACCACTTGGCCTGACTAATTATTCAGCAGAAGACTTAATAATAGTGGAAAAAGCCATCAAAGCAATAAGATGATCTAAAATTGTCTGCATAACTGAGTGAAAAGCTTCTTAAGCAATATCTGAATAAATTGGAAACTGAAATACTCAACACATGGTCTATGAAACCTCTACTAAATCTGTCTGAAAAGACTATTGAGATAGGCCCCAAGTAGCCAAAACTGAAATAAAACTGAAATAACATAATATGAACCAAAGAGCCTCAGGCGTAAAAGAGGCCTCATCACTGTCTGGAAGCTATCAAGTTCTCAACGGAGTGGCTGCTGAAGAATTCGGTCACCTGCGTCTGCATCATGAAACGATACAGGTCCTAAGGACGTCAGTACGTGGTATATACGGTATGTAAGATGGCCAAAACATTTAAACAACATATCATAATATTTCTCAAAATACATAAACATAATCACAATTAAATATCCATAATCATATAGGCTGGTATACTAAAAATAACATGCTGAAAAACTGATAAGTAAAACTTAGTTTCTTAGCTTGGGGAGTTTCTCTAACCAACAACCACCACTATAAGCTTCGTGGTGATATAACGTCTTGCGCACGCTGCCAGAGTCATCCCGTACTTTGCCGGGGTAGGGGATGAATAACTAGGGGAGTCGATCCATTCCAAACTGGGTCATTGCAGTGGCTAATGAGGAATGTACTATAGTACAATTCTATCCTACGCTGACTACATAGTTTATGAGCGTGAGTAATTTATTCTACTCTCACCCAAATCGGTGCTCAATACTACTCCCAAAATATTCTTATATAGTTAATAACCTTTAAAGAATAAATTCTTGAAATCTTATCTTTCGGGGACTTATCCCGATTTTAACTTTTCTTAGCTTCTTCACTGAAATCTTCTACTTGACTGAAATCGATTATCTTTTTAAATACTCTTTAACATATAGTTTTCTCAGCTAAAGTGCAAGAATGATTCAAGAAAAGAGTTCTTTAACTGTTCTTGACTATAAATTTTATGGGTATTTATAAGACCCATATAAAACTCACAAGAAATCATGTATAGCCTTAAATTTTGAAGTCAATATGCTAGATAGTCATCAAAGGATCAAGAACCATCACTCTTTATCAAGAATCTAAACATAGATAAGAAATTTCACTAAACTTTACAGAATTTACATAAATTCAATTTCAACTAAGGCTTGAAACTTGTTGGATTGAAAGTTTCACATGCTTTCTAAAGTATTCTGAAAATAAATTAGTTTTTATATGGTCTTACATACCTTGAAAGGAATTTCTTGAAAAGTTGGAGAGAATTCTTGATTTTCTTTATGCTTGACTGTTTCTTGAAAGGGTTTTGAACGAATGAATGTGTGAAAGAAAACGTTTTAGGACTTAATTCGACTTAAAACTGACTTAACTTAGGATATGGGGTATGAGAAAAGTCATATTTGCCCTTTTCAAAAAAAAATGAAATTTCTCCTTTCGTACACAAGTGCGTGACGTGCATTAGTGCTTTTTAGAACTCTTTCACGAATTTTTGACTTTTCATAAATTTTTGAAAATTCCTAAGTGTGGCTCCGCGTCCACTCCGCGTCGCGAAAGGGGCACGAAAACTCCACTATTTTAAGCTCACTTGGACAAAAATAATTCGCATTTTTTCAAGTTTTTGTCGAGTCGAGACCATTTTTCGACTCAATTTTTCGCACTGATCGCAATCCGATCTCGAATTTGCAAACGGAGCAAGGGAAGACACGTTATGCGCAAGATCAATTCTAGGGGTATTTTCATCTTTTCAGTAAGTGTTACAATATCTCCCCCTTGGGATCATTCGTCCTCGAATGATAACGATGCAGGCAAAGCTAGCTCAAGCCACAAGATTGTCTAACATAATAAAATATAAATCTTCAAGGTGAACTATGAAAGTTTACCTTCAAGATCCTCACTTAGGCCAATGACAAGTGTAGATACTTGGACTTCATGTCCTCTTCTGCTTCCCATGTGGCTTCTTCCAAGAATTGATTTCTCCACAATACTTTCACTGAAGCTATTTCTTTGGTCCTCAGTTTACAAACTTGCCGGTCTAATATTTGCACTGGAATCTCTTCATAAGACAAGTTGTCCTTAATCAACGCTTTCAACCGGGATAACTAGAGAGGGATCTCCCAAGCACTTCTTAAGCATGGAAATATGAAACACCGGATGTATAACACTTAACTCTGCTTGTATCTCTAACTCGTAAGCAACGCTACCCACTCTTCTCAGAATCTGATATGGCCCAATATATCATGGGCTGAGCTTTCCCTACTTCTCGAATCTCACGACAACCTTCATTGGAGATACCTTCAAGTACACCCAATCGCCTATCTCAAACTCCAAATTCTTCTTCTAATATCTGTGTAAGACTTTTGTCTGCTCTGAACTATCTTGAGTCTCTCCTGGATAACCTTCACTTTTTCCATAGCCTGATCGATATCAAGTCCTATCAACCCTACCTCACCAACTTCAAACCACCCAATGGGTGATCTACACTTTCTCCCATAAAGAGCCTCGTATGTGCCATATGTATGCTGGCCTGAAGCTGTTATTATAAGAGAACTAAATCAAAGGTAAATGATCATCCCAATTACCTTTAAAGTCTATCACTCAATATCTCAACATATCCTCCAGGGTCTGCATAGTCCGCTCTGCTTGCCCTTCTGTCTGCGTATGGAAAGTTGTGCTAAGATCTACCTTCGTACCAAGCCTTTTCTGGAAGGACTTCTAAAACTGTGTGGTAAATTGAGCTCCTCTATTTGAAATAATGGATATAGGAACCCCATGCATCCTAAAAATCTCCTCTAGATAGAGTCTAGCATAGTCCTTGGCTGTATCAATCGTCTTGACAGGTACTGACTTGGTCATTCTGTCTACTATGACCTATATCAAATTATATTGTCTATGGGATTGAGGTAAGCCTGCCACGAAGTCCATATTAATCATCTCCCATTTCCACTCTGGAATCTCTATGTTTTGGGCTACACCACAAGGCCTTTGGTTCTCAACCTTAACTTGTTGGCAATTTGGGCATTTAGACACAAACTCTGCAATATCCTTCTTCATATCGCCCCACCAATAGACTTCCTGCAAGTTTGTATACATCTTTGTTGCACCAGGGTGGATAGAGTATCTGGCATTATGAGCTTAAGCAAGATCCTATCTCTAAGACTGTCAACATTTGGCACACACAACCTGCCTTGGTATCTCTGGACACCATCTCCCCCTTTTGAGAACACAAATACTTTCTGCTTCTGAACATGTTGCTTCAATCGGAAGAGAATGGATCCCTATATTGCTTTTCTTTCACTTCTACCACCAAAGATGACTCTGGCCCATTTCTGACAATGGCTCTACCTTCGTCAGAATCTTTTATCTACATCCCCAAACGACCTAGTCTGTGAACCTCCTTAGCTAACTCTTTCTTTCCATCCTCAACACGGGCTGAGCTCCCCATGGTTACCCTGTTAAGACCATTAGCAACTACATTAGCTTTACCTGGATGATAGAATATACTTATATCATAGTCTTTCAGCAACTCCAACCACCCCCTCTGTCTCAAATTCAGTTCCTTCTGGCCAAACACATACTGCAAATTCTTGTGGTTCGTGAATACATCCACGTGCCTACCATAAAGATAGTGTCTCCAGATCTTCGGAGCAAACACCACTGCATCTAGCTCAAGATCATGAGTTGGGTAATTCTTTTCAAGAATCTTAAGCTGCCTGGAGGCATAGGCTATCACTTTGCCTCTTCGCATTAATACACAACCCAAGCCAACTCTGGAAGAATCACAATAAACCACGATATCATCAACTCCATTTGGTAGGGATAAGACTAGGGTTGTACTCAGCTTAGCCTTTAACTCTTGGAAGCTCTTCTCACAAGCTTCTGACCATTCAAACTTAGTCTTCTTTTGAGTCAACTTAGTCAAGGGACCTAAAATAGAAGAAAACCCCTCTACAAACCCTCCGTAGTACCCCGCCAAGCCCAAGAAACTCCTTATCTCTGTCGGAGTTGGGGGCCTTGGCCAATTCTTTATTGCCTCAATCTTTTGGGAATCAGCCTAAATACCCTCACCAGACACAATATGCCCCAGAAACGCCAAAGATGCCAACCATAACTCACACTTTGAAAATTTAGCATAAAGTTGCTGATCCTTAAGGGTTTGGAGAATGACTCTAAGATGGTTTGCATGCTCCTCCTCATTACGGGAGTAGATCAGGATATCATCTATGAACACAATCACGAACATATCTAGGTATGGCCTCAACACGCTGTTCATAAGATCCATGGAAACTGCTGGTGCATTTGCTAGCCCGAAAGACATGACCAAAAACTCATAATAGCCATATCGGGTTCTGAAAAGTGTCGTAGGAATGTCTTTTTGTCTAACTTTGAGCTGATGATACCTAGATCTAAGATCTATCTTGGAAAGACAGGCAACACCCTGAAGTTGATCGAATAAGTCATCAATTCTGGGAAGAGGATACTTGTTCTTAACGGTGACCTTGTTCAACTGACGGTAATCTATGCACATCCGAAGAGAACTATCCTTTTTACTCACAAAAAGAATTGGAGCACCCCAAGGTGAGATGCTGGGTCTAATGAAACCCTTATCTAAGGGATCTTTCAGCTGCAACTTTAACTCTTTTAGCTTCAAAGGAGCCATACGGTATGGGGGAATGGATATGGGCTGGATATCTGGAAGAGTGTCTATCCCAAAGTCTATCTCCCTATCAGGAGGGACTCCGGGAAGATCCTTAGGAAAAACTTCTGGGAACTCATTCATAATAGGAATAGACTGAAGAGATGGTACCTCGGCACGAGAATCCTGAACTCTGACTAGGTGATATATACACCCTTTAGAGATTAACTTTCTAGCTTTGAGATATGAGACAAACTGACCCTTTGGGAAAACTGAGTTACTCTCCACTCTAAGACTGGTTCGTTGGGAAACTGAAACTTGACTACTCTGGTTCTGCAATCTACGGAGGCATACCCAGCATGAAGCCAATCCATGCCTAGGATGACATCAAACTCTACCATATCTAACTCCACCAGATTAGCTACAATAATCTTATGATAAACATAGACTGCACAACCCCTATAGATTCTCTGGGCTAAAATAGACTCTCGAGTAGGAGTAGAAACACTGAAAGGCTCAAGAAGACACTTTGGGTTGACCCCAAACTTCACAGCTACATATGGGATTACAAAAGACAATGTTGCTCCTGGGTCTAATAATGCATACACATCATGAGTAGAGATTTTGAGCATACCCGTAACCACATCTGGTGAGTTCTCCTGCTCTTGTATGGTACCCATGGCATATAATCTGTTTGTGCCCCCGCTTGTCCCTGCTGTAGTTCCCGTGTGAAGTGGCTTACCCTGTGGTGATGAAGAAATTATCTGTGATCTTGTATCTCTCATATTCTAGGATATTCCTTTAAGAACTGCCCAACCTGACCACACTTGAAGCAACCACTCATGCCCACAAGGCACTCTTCGGGATGAGACCTACCATACTTACCACAAGTAGGATAGCGGTTTGGTCCTTGAGCTAGGCTACCCTGGGACTGACTTCCTGGAAACCTGTGGTGCTATGATCCCTGCTCATTCCTGACCCTCGGTGCAGGTGCACTGGCAGATGAAAGTGCTGGTCCGGCTGTTTTAGGATGGAAAGATGAGTGACCCCCACCTCCAGTCCCTCTCTTGCCTGACTCCTGGCCTGATGTCATGGCCCTCTTATTCCTGAAGTCCTTCCTATCCTGCATCTTCTCCTCCTCCACCTGCTGGACATACATTATCAAACGGGCTATGTCTATATCTCCAATCAACATCGCATTCCTGTCCTCTCTCTTAGTCATTCGAGTGAGACCAGATACAAAGAGATCCATCCTAGTGCGCATATCTGCCACCATAGCTCGAGCGTAATGGGATAGCTGAGTAAACTTGAGGTTGTACTCTCGTACACTTATATTCTCCTTCTTCAAGTTCAGGAATTCTCTCACCTTAGCCTGACTCATCTCTCTGGAAAAGTATTGTCCCAAGAAGGCCTCCTTAAACACTGCTGAAGTAACTGCTGGCGCCCCCTCTTCCTTACTTCCCTTTCACTCATCGAACCAAAGTCTAGCTACCCCCTTAAGCAGATAGGAAGCCAACTCAAAATGCTCAACATCAGCTATACGCATCATCTGAAACACCTTCTGAAGCTCCTCAATAAAATTTTCAGGAACCTCCTTCACATTAGCCCCCGTGAACTTTGGTGGGTTCATTCTGAGAAACTCTCTAACTCTGGCGGCATTTGCCCCATCATTCCTGCAATCTCCCTGGCTACCTCCCTGAGTAGCGACTGCCTGAGCCAAAGTATGAATGACCTGGTGAAGCTCAGCATTAGATATGTCAGCTTGCTGTGGCTGCTCCATAGGCACAGCTGGGCCTCTAGGTTCCTCCGGGATTCGACCAAGATGGTTTGCGTTCCTCCTGGCTGGGCGTCCTCTGCCCCTTACTAGTTTGTTAGCTCTGCGAAGAGGCATGATCTGAATACACGGCGTGAACGCACGAGTTAGAAAGGACTTCACAGAGATATACTCTGAAGCACGAGACAAGGAATAACAAGTAATTATGACACTTCCTAATGTCCAGTAGCCTACCTATTATAGGTGTGGGGCGCTTCACACCCACAATACAGACTCTACTAGATACGGTTCCATAGATTCCTTAGGACTCTTGAACTCTGTACTCTGATACCAAGTTTGTCATGCCTCGAGCCTACACCCTGGACATGGCCGGCTCTCGGGAACCATTTCTAGTCCCAAGCGAACCGCTTGGCTTGACTAACTACTCAGCGAAAGACTTAATAATAGTGGGAAAAAGCCATCAAAGCAATAAGATGATCTAAAACTGTTTGCATGAGTGAATGAAAAGCTTCTTAAGCAACATCTGAATAAACTGGAAACTGAAATACTAAACACATGGTCTATGGAGCCTCTACTAAATCTGTCTAAAAAGACTACTGATATAGGCCCCAAGTAGCTAGAACTGAAATAAAACTGAAATAACATAACATGAACTAAAGAGCCTCAGACGGAAAAGTGACCTCACCACTGTCTGGAAGCTATCAAGTTCTCAAAAAAGCCGCTGTTGAGGAACTCGGTCACCTGCGTCTGCATCATGAAACAATGCAGGTCCTAAGGATGTCAGTACGTGGTATGTACAGTATGTAAGATGGACAAAATATTTAAACAGTATATCATAATATTTCTCAAAAGACGTAAACATAATCACAATTAAATATCCATAATCATAAAGGCTGGTATACTGAAAATAACATGCTATAAAATGATAAGTAAAACTTAGTTTCTTAGCTTGGGGAGTTTCTCTGACCAACAACAACCTCTATGAGCTTCGTGGTGATACAACATCTTGCCCACGCTACTAGAGTCGTCTCGTACTTTGTGGGGGTAGGGGACGAATAACTAGGGGAGTGGATCCATCCCAAACTGGGCCATCTCAGTGGCTAATAAGGAAGGTACTGTAGTACAATCCTATCCTATGCTGGCTACATAGTTTATGAGCGTGAGTAATTTATTCTACTTTCACCCAAATCGGCGCTCAATACTACTCCAAAAATGTTCTTATATAGCTCATAACCTTTAAATAATAAATTCTTGAAATCTTATCTTTCGGGGACTTAGCCCGACTTTAACTTTTCTTAGCTTCTTCACTGAAATCTTCTACTTGACTGAAATCTATTATCTTCGTAAATACTCTTTAACATATAGTTTTCGCAGCTAAAGTGCAAGAATGATTCAAGAAAAGAGTTCTTTAACTGATCTTGACTATAAACTTTATGGGTATTCATAAGACCTATATAAAACTCACAAGAAATCATGTATAGCTTTAAATTTTGAAGTCAATACGCTACATAATCATCAAAGGATCAAGAACCTTCATTCTTTATCAAGAATCTAAATATACATACGAAATTTCACTAAACTTTACAGGATTTACGTAAATTCAATTTCAACTAAGGCTTGAAACTAGTTAGATGGAAAATATCACATGCTTTCTAAAGTATTCTCAAAATAAATTAGTTTTTATGTGGCCTTACATACCTTGGAAGGAATTTCTTGAAATGTTGGAGAGAATTCTTGATTTTCTTTATGTTTGAATATTTCTTGGAAGGGTTTTGAACAAATGAATGCATGAAAGAAAACGTTTTAGGACTTAGGTCCACTTAAAACTAACTTAACTTAGGATATGGGGTGTGGGAAAAGTCAGATTTGCCCTTTACCAAAAAAAAATGAAATTTCTCCTCTCGTATACTAGTGCGTGACACGCACTAGTGCTTTTTAGCACTCTTTCGCGAATTTTTGACTTTTCGTAAATTTTTAAAAAATTTCTAAGTGTGGCTCCGCATTCACTGCGCATCGCGGAAGGGGCGCGAAAATCCCACATTTTTAAGCTCATTTGGACAAAAGTAATTCGCGTTTTTTCGAGTTTTTGTCGAGTCGAGACCATTTCTCGATTTGATTTTCGCACTTATCGCAAATCTGATCTCGAATTTGCAAACGGAGTAAGGAAAGACACATTATGCGCAAGGTCAATTCTAGGGATATTTTTATTTTTTCACTAGGTTTTTCAGCCTTAGAACACGTCCCTTGCCCCACTACCCCAACTAACTTACAAATACAATGCTGCATGATTTAAAAATTGTGTAGAATAAAAAATTTAAAAAGAAAATAAATTATCAAAAATTAAGTTAATAAAAACAGACAATTCAAAGTTCCACAACCGCTTCAGTTTTAAAATAATATTTTATACACGTTCTTCAACAAATTTTAAAACCCTATTTTGTGGAGATGAAATGATGTTTTTGAATTTTATGTTTATGTCTTCTTAATTATGTGGAGATAAAATAATTTTTTTGTTTTTGTTTAAATGTTAATGTTAATTATTTTAGTATTTTTTTTCCTTATTATATTTTGCATTTTCATGTTAGATTTTAAAATATTCTTTATTCTCAATATTCTAGCCATAATTAGTTGGTATTTTAGTTTTGTTATAATTAAATAGTTCTTTTATGTTTAAATTAGATATTTTGAGTTTTATCTCAATTTAAAACACCATTTTTCAAAACAAAACAACATTTATTTTAGATAACGATCAAGTATATTTAGAATTTTGGAGCTCTTTATTTGTCTATTTTTTCACTTTGTTTATAATTTATAGTGTATGTTGTTTGTATGTCAACATCGGCTAATACTTGTAGGTACCTCTTGGTGATTTCATGATTCATCTTCTATTTGATATGGATATATCATGTTAAAGGACTAAATTATTTAACTACATTTTGAATTCTTTATAATTATTTTATGTGTGAATCTTGATATTTAAATAAATTTTATTCTCATTTATACTCCACATTAATGATTCGATGTATGGATTTCTTGACTCTGCTATATATAAATCTTTCAAATAGCGTATCTAAATTTAAATTCAAGCACAACTTAATTAATAATTAAAGATATGTATGTAAATGTATTTATTCAAAATATAAGTTATATGGCTTTATCAAAATTTGTCACTTAAATTAAAAAAATAATTAGTTACAGCTTCATTTCACCTTTTAGTTCCATTCCATAGATTCCCTTATATAATAAGAGGGAGTTAGGCGGCAAGTAGTCACCTCTTCGTCGATGTGCCTACTTGAGCTATCTGCTTTCATTTATACATTATATGAGATTTATAAGAATATTTTGTGAATTTTTTAATCTAATTTTTTAAGGTAACTGTTTGCTTCAACTACGATTTTGCAATATTACCGCTAATAAATAATTTTCCAGTTGCTTTAACTATAATTTCACTATATCATCCCGATTAGTTTTTTAGGTTAAGTAAATAGGATAAAACATATTTCTCTTTAAACTGGAAAAATAAAATTAAATAATTATTTTAATATCTTCCTGTGATTATATTTGTGTCAAAAAG
>JAPFFP010047595.1:0-10280 GCA_026153255.1 Solanum medicagineum
CAACCCCTTGCCTCCAATGTAGAGCATAAAATTGGTTGTGCCCTGGGGCACCATCTTGTCGACCACCTCTCCCCAAAAGAACCACCTCCTTATCCTTGTTGTGATTTCGAGGACAATCTATTGCCTTATGCCATATCAAGAACCGGTATTCCTCAAGCATAGGCCACAATGACCCTTACCACACTTCGGACACACATCAATAGGACCCACACCACCAACACGTTGGCCCCTTGGAATGTCATTGGCAACCCTCCTATGGGGAGCATGAGAGGATCCTTGGCCTTGAAGAAACCGGCCACCCCTTCGGCTTTGAAACTTACACTCAAAACAGGTCGTCTTAGCCTCATGACCCCTTCTCTTCCTCAATATCTCCTCTTCTATTTGTTCGGCATAGGTCATCAAACGTGAAAAGTTCATGTCACTAATCAACATGGAGGACTGACACTCCTTTCTAACCAAGTCGGAAACACCCATCACAAATTTGTTCATCCTAGTTCTTGAGTTGGCCACAAAATATGGAGCACACTTTGAAATTTGGTTGAACTTGAGGGCATACTCCTTCACACTCATAGACCCTTGTCTCAAATATATAAACTCTACCAACTTATCTTCCATAAGTTCAAGGGGGAAGAATCGATTAAGGAAGGCCACCTTGAACTCCTCCCAAAGAACCAAATAGTTGACTCCCTTCTCTTCGTTCTATTGGTTGTACCATATTTGTGCTACCTCTTTGAGTTGGTAGGACCCCAACTCCGCTTTATCATCCGACCTCACACCCATAATAGACAAAATCTTGTTGACCTCATCAATGAACTCTTGAGGGTCCTTACTCACCTTTGACCCTTAGCATTCTGGGGGATTAATTCTCATGAAGTCTCTCATTCGAGATGCTAGTGTAGGAGCATGAGGGGCATGGTCCACTTGGTTGGCTTGATTAGCCACAACTTGTGCAAGCAAAGTGAAGCATCCTGGAGCCGGTTGTTGCTTGGGTATGCAGGCTCTTCTCCGTCTCGTGTTAGGCATTGATCTAGCATAGCAAAGGACAATCGTTAGGGGGAAAAACCTTACTTCAACTACTATAGCATGACATAGAGTAAGAAGAAGGAAAACATTTCCTAAACACCTGATAGCCTCTAGCTCATAGTTGTGGTGCACAACACAACTATGACTAAGACTCTAATTGACGCATGTGTTGGACTCCAAGGATCTAACAACCTAGTGCTCTGATACCAAGTAGGTCATGACCCAAGCCTAGGGACTAGACATGACATGGCGCAAGGGAACCTGAAGGAACCCCAAGCAAGCCTCTTAAAACATCATTACACATCCTTTGTCGCGGAAGCAATAAAACAAGCATCAAGAGATAGTAAATTGTGACAACTGGGGCTAAGGGAACACTTTCTTATCATAGACATCAAGAACAATAGAGTCAAGGCTCTTAGGATAGATACATAAACATGTCCAATAACACCTCTACTATGTAGATAAGAGTGGAGGCCATGACAAGCAACCGGGCTCACCCTCATAGTTTATAAACAAAAGTAAGATATTCTTTTTACATAGCAAGAGATCATAAGCAACGTCCCCGGAATGGAGGATCACCAACAAGCTTGAGAGACAATCGAACTAGCCACGTGGAGGGGGAGGATGATCAAGCGATGCTCTTGTTCCTACATGGTGACATTATGTAGGCATAGAGTATGTGTTAGTACGTTTGACTGTACTAAGTATGCAGGATGCAATGCAGCAATAGATAGACATCATATGCATAATACTCAATAGATAGCATAATAGCAAGATGGCATGTATGAATGATGCTTGGAGGTAAAGTCATGCTTATATAGACCATATAGTCACCTGTGTAGAAAGTGACTATGAATGTAGAATATTCAAGGCCTACCACCTCTTTGGAGAGGCGAATGAGGTACAAACCCCTCAAAATGATTAATGAGGTACCAACCCCTCAATATGGTTACCCGGGCCTACCAACACCTGAGCTAGGGACCAAGGTACAAACCCCTCGATGTGATTCATGAGGTGCCAACCCCTCAATATGGTTAGTCGAGCCTACTATTCCCCGAGCGAGCAACCAACATACCAACCACTCGTGTGGTTACCCTGGCCTACAACCCCCTCAAGCTAGGCTTGGTCAACTCACAACACGATATAGATAATACCATAGATATATATTCATTTATCATCATTTCATAATCATATAGTCATTCAACTCATAAGATATGCATTAGACCTTCAATTCCTCAAGAAATCATAATCTGGACATTTTATCAAACACTTGGCGGGTGTGTATTGCTAGTGCAAGACCATGCAACTCAATAGTGTGATCATGCTAGAAAATCTCATGTAAAACCATCATTGATACTTGGCAACACCCTCAAGCAATATACATCAATATCCTTCATCAAATCTCACAATAGATCTTTGATTCATAGCCCAAAACATAGTAAAACAGTCAAATTTCATAAACACCAACATAGTGTGCAGTAAAATTCATCATAAGTAAGATTTATGAGTAAATTAACTTTAAATCATGTGATTTTAGGTAAAAGACAGCTTGGGCATCATGGATGAAAGGAACCCATGAAAGAAACCCACATACCTTACCTTTAGATGAACTTGATGAAGATTGGAGATGGAGACTTGAAGCTTGAATGAGAAACATTAAATTCGGATGAGTTTTGAGACTTGTGTCTAGGAGTAAAATATTGGCTAAGTGTTTGAATGAGTATTGGGGAATGTTTAGAATGATATGAGGGTGAAAAATGGCTAAGTATAGGTATTTTCATGCTTGGGAACACTTAGGCCCAAGACATAAAAGTCTTGGACCGGACTAGCAAAACAGCTAACAAAATACACATCTGTGTGCCCTGGTCGCGTCGCGCCAAGGACACACAGAGCTCACTAGAATTTGCATTTTGAAAATTTGAAATTGCTAATCATTTGCTCTTAAATCGTGGTTAGACCCATTTTCCACTAAATTTGACCCCTCGAATAAGAATATGAAGCCGAATTTTTGATATCATGCACAAATTTTGAGATACATGGAAATGATGATTCCAGGCACTTTTGAGGCACATCTTCAGGCCCTTTTTGGGGTCATTTCATGCCAGGTACCATTTTGTGTATTTCAACTCCTTTTGGCTTCAATTCAGCTCCAATCTTCAATCCTCCTTAGCTCATCATAGTCCAAACCATAAGTACCTGTAACATACACCATTCAAAGCATAGTTGGCCTGAAGTTGTGGGTTTAACAACACAAAATCATAAGAAAAGAGTAAGAAATGAGTGCAAGTTTTGCACTCATCAGTGTTCAACCAAGGGTACCTTAACTTGAGGCAAAGGAAGTGGTTGGAACTTCTTAAGGACTATGACATGAGTGTGTAATATCATCTCGGCAAGTCAAATATTGCAGGTCATGCTCTTAGTAGGCTTTCTATGGGGAGTGTCGCTCATGTTGATGAAGAAAAGAAAGAGTTGGCAAATGATGTTCACTTTTTGGCTAGGTGGGTGTTCTGTTGGCTAACTCTAATGAGGGTGGTATTCATGTTCAGAATAGGGCTGAATCTTCTGTGGTTGTTGATGTCAAGGCTAAGAAAGATTTAGACCTGTCGTTGGTGGAGTTGAAGGAGTTAGTTGCCGAAAAGAAGATAGAGGTTTTCTCCCAAGGGGTGGTGGATGGTATGCTTCAATATCAAGACCAGTTATGTTTTCCAAATGTTGATGATCTTAGGAGGGTGATCTTGAGTGAAGCCCATAAATCTCATTATTCTATTCACTTGGGATCTACAAAGATGTATTGGGATTTGACGGAAGTGTATTGATGATCTTAGCCAAGTTTTTTCTGATTGTTCTAATTGTCAACAAGTAAAGGTAGAGCATCAATGGCCCGGTGGTTTCACTTAAGATATTGAGATTCCTACTTGGAAGTGAGAAGATATAAACATGGACTTTTTGGTGGGTTTGTCTCGAACCAAGAAACAATTCGATTCAATTTGGGTATTGTTGAACGAATGACTACATCGGCTCATTTCCTACCGGTCAAGACTTTATTTAGTGCCAAGGTTGTATATACAAGAGTTGGTGAGGTTGCATGGTATGCCTAGGTCTAGCACATCAAATCGTGGCATCTGATTTACTTCTCACTTTTGGAGGTCATTTCAAAGAGGACTTGGTACTAAGGTGAAGTTAAGTACAACTTTTCATACTCAAATCGATAGACAAGCCGAGAGGATGATTCAAACTTGGAGGACATACTGAGGGCTTGCGTATTAGAGTTTAAGGATAATTGGGATGATCATCTACCTCTCATTAGGTTTGGTTATAAAAATAGCTTTCTTTCTAGCATTGGTATGGCACTATTTGAAGCTTTGTATTGTATGAGGTGTAGATCTTCGGTGGGGTAGTTTAAGGTGGGAGAGATGGCCTTGATCGGTCCAGATTTAGTGTTGGAGGCTATGGAAAAGGTGAAGTTGATTAGGGAGAGGTCGAAAATGGCTCAAAGTACTCAAAAGTCATATTCAGATGTTAGAAAAAGAGATCTTGAGTTTCAGGTTAGAGATTGAGTGTATGTGAAGGTCTCAAAAATAAAGGGTGTAATGCGTTTTAGCAAGAAGGGTAAGTTGAGTCCTTGGTATGTAGGTCCTTATAAGATTGTTGAGCGGATTGGGAATATGGCTTATAGATTAGATTTGCCTCCAGATTTGAGTTCTATTCACTTGGTTTTCTATGTGTCTATGTTGAGGTAATTGGTTGGTGATCCTAGTACCATTTTGCCTTTGGAAGGTGTTGAGGTTGAGGAGAACTTGTCTTATGAGGAACTTCCAACTGAGATTTTGGATAGGCAAGTGAAGTGGCTTCGTAATAAGGATATGGCTTCGGTTAAGGTGCTTTGGAGAAATCAACATGTGGAGAGTGTTTTGTGGGAGGCAGAGTTGGACATGATGAAGCGATATCCCCATCTTTTCCAATCTACTCAAGCCTAAGGCATTAGATTCTTCCTATTTCAAGTGGTCCTAATTCTTTCACTCTTGTGTTTCATGACTTGACATGCATACATGTGCACAAAAATGATTTTTAGGATATCTTGAATGATTTGTATATGCTTCGATATGAGTTTAATTGACCTTATGATTTTCAAGTGATGAGTTATGCATTGTACCTTATATTTGAATGTTCCATGTTCTAAGTGACTTCTTTCAAGCCTTGTTCTAGCACATTCGAGTATGAATGTTCCCAAGGTGGAGATGATGTAAGACCCCGACTTGGTACGACTTTTATGATGCTTAGATTTTGGTTTGGTAAAGTTTTTGACCAAGGTGATGCCTTAAGGTCACCACCACAGGCCGTGTGAAGGTACCTTGGGTGGCCCTTGGCTTTATGTGTAGTGTCTTTGCCTTACCATGGAGTTCAAGACCAAGTCTCACACCACATGAAACTCACACGGTCCATGTAGTACTTTACGGACCATGTGGTGGCTTGTGCGATGGAGCCTTGGCCTTGAAAACCATAATTTGGCTAAGGCACATCACACATGAACCTCTCACAGTTCACATACCTCTTCATAGGCTGTGAGGCTCTCCATATGGGTGACGGAGTCAAAATTTTCTAAGTATGGAATCACTATCTCGGAACTTTGTCAATAGAGAATTTTTCTAGGTGAAGCATCACGTGAGGCTACATGGTCTGCATGACCTCTATGCCATCTGTGAAGCATCTCGTATGGGTGTTTGTGTGAAAATTTTTTAAGTATAGAATTACTGTCTCGGACCTTCGTTAGTGGAAATATTTCTAAGGATGGGTTCACGGAAGGGCTCACGGTCTATGTGACCTTGTATGGACCGTGAGACCTTCCCACGGGACCCTTGGCAACAATTTTTATTCTGTTTATTTAATGGCATTTTCGTAATTATGACTTCTCCTAAGGGACTTTTGTGACTTCCTATGCTATCATAAGACATTTAAATGACCTATACTCTTCTTCCCTCATTCAAAATTCATTTGCACACTTAGAATTATTTCAAGCTCACTCTTAAGAACTCCTCTCAAAGACTCTAGTGAAGACATAGCTTGGGAATCAAGGAAGGTTCTCTTTTTCATCAAATTCTTCTTGTTTCTTCTTGGTGAACTAAGGTATGTGGGACTGATTCATGGTTCCTTCCGACCATGAAGACCCCAAACTCTTTAACTTTTAGTTTACTTTAATTATGAGTTTTTAAGATTATTATTTATTTGATTCAATTGAAGCATGACCTATGCTTCATTCTTGATTTTAAATTGGTTAAAACCCTCATATGTTGAATTGCATGAATATTATGAAGATTTAAATATGCATTGTTCCTTTAAAGCTTGATTTCAGCATGTGTAATCTTAATTGTGATTTGAATGTGGATTTTACTTATGGATTCACTTGAATATCATATTGAATTATTGATTTAAGATTGAATCTCTATTGCTTATTGCTTTTCACATATCATTTATGGCATATGCATTCATGAGTATTGGATTTTATGAAAATTATTGGTGGGCTAAGCTCACATATGGTTTTTATAAAATTTATTGGTTAGTTAACCTCACATATGTTTATTGATCTGTGAGTTAAGCTCACATATTAGTTATGACAAAAATGTGATCACATAAATATCTATGATATTGGCTCTTTGAGCATATTAGGTACTTACACTATATTGTTATAAGTGAATGAGCTATTCTAAGCATGAAACATATTGATTGAATTATGATTTAGCTTTTTCGCCAAGTATGAATGATTATGAAGAATGTTTTGCTTTTAAGCCCTAGTGTACATTGAAATGATTTGAAATAACTTTTGTCTCTTTTGAAAGCATGTATACGTATAAGTATTCTTGTGGGATGAAGACTTAGCATCGAGAGGACCTTGAGATTGAGGATCGTCCCATTAGTTGAGGCATGACCCGCTAGAAACGAATCTCATTATCCCATAACTATGTGTCAGTATAGGTATGGTAGCCATTATCAAAATGACCGATCATAAGGAATGGTTACACATTTGATATGATATGATATGAAAATCTTTTTAAATGGCCGAGTCGTAAGGAACATGGCCATCACACTAAAATGACTAGGTCTCTCACCCGATGGGAGATCTACATTGGACAAATTCATGTAATAACTCGCATGAGTTTGAGATGTTGATTATGGTCACATCCTCGCTATATATGATCGTTATGGCATTTCTTGCATCATGAATTTCATGGAAAATTTGTTTTATTACTTTCCTTTGTTATATATCTATTCCTATATTATGTTCTCTTGTCATCTAACATTGAATGCAGGCTCGATAAGTCATATGCATTGCATGGCCACATACTTAGTGAATTCAAATGTACTAATGCATACTTTTACCTGCACGATCTACCCATCTAGGGACCAGAGATTACCGTCATCCACCATTTGACGGCTAGATCAGATTTGAGACACTTGTTGCGGTGAGTCCTATCTTCCAAGGACAAATCACCATTCCTCTACCTATGATTCTTTTGTTTATGTCATTTACTTTGAGGGTGAGCTGGGGACATGTGTTGGCCCCCATCCTGTCTTATGACTAGAAACATTGTTGGACATCTTGTAGACTCTTGTATGGTCATATGTTATATTTTGTATTCAGAGATTATGGATATGGCTATATATTGGATATGGTTGCTATGATTTGATTATGGATTCTATGTTATGGATATATGTTATGATGTGGAAATACGGAAGATCCTAAGTCTCATATTGCCCCCATAGAGTGAGTCATACTTGTCCGCCCTTTAGTTTTTATGTGTTATGTGTTATGTGAATCCATGTGAATCCCTACCCCTATGATATCCCAATAGCGTGAGACCTACTTTTCCATCCCTTAGAACTGTGTGTTTAATATTTCACATGTGCTTCTGAACCAATAATGTGTGAATGAATGCTATGAGGCTTGTTTGGGGACTCTCAAGTTCCCATTCTCCATGTCACTCCTAGACCCTAGGTCCGGGTAGTGACAAAATCCTACCATGATATATTTATTATGGTACTCATTGATGACATCTTGATTTATTCCCAGAATGAGGAAGAGCATGTGGGACATTTAAGGGTAGTATTGCAAACCTTGAGGGAAGAAAAGTTGTTTCCAAGCTTGATAAATATGGATTTTTATTGAAAGAGGTTGCATTCCTTGGGCATGTTGTGTCGGGTGAAGAAGTCAAAGTGGGATCCAAAGAAAAAGAAAGTTCATTAATTGCCTAGGTTAGGCGTAGGGATGGATGAAGCCGAAGATGGAATTATGGTGGTTCTAGATGGTTCCAAATCTTTCTTGGTTAAAGAGGTCAAATCCAAGACATTGATCCCTTCTTGGTTGAATTAAAGGCATTGGTAAAAGAGGGCATGGTAGAGGTTTTCTCCCAAGGAGGAGATGGTGTCCTTAGACATCAAGGTAGGTTGTGTGTGCCAAATGTCGATGGGATGAGGGACTTGATCTTGAAAGAGGCCCATAATTCATCCTATTATATTTACCCCGGTTCTATAAAGATGTATAGGGATTTGAGAGGAGTAAATTGGTGGGGTGGTATGAAAAGAGACATTGTAAGGTTCATTACCGAATGCCACAGTTGCCAACAAATCAAAATTGAACACCAAAGGCTAGGTGGCCTAGCCCCTAAATAGAGATTCCCACTTGGAAGCGCAAAGAGATCAACATAGATTTTGTGATTGGTTTTCCTAGGACTAAGAAGCAGTTTGATTCTATTTGGGCTATTGTTGATAGAATGACAAAATTAGCTAATTTCTTACTGGTTAAGACAATATATGGTGTCGAATACTATGCTATGTTGCACATCTACGAGTTGTTTAAATTACATGGGGTTCCATTATCCATCATTTTGGATCGCGGAAGCCTAAAAGAAGGTGAGAATGATAAGGGAGAGACTAAAGATGGCTCAAAGTTAGCAAAAGTCTTATTCCGACGTTAGGAGGAGAGATCTTCAGTTCAAGGTGGATGATTGGGTATATTTTAAAGGTCTCACCCATGGAGGGTGTGGTTCGGCTTGGCAAGAAAGAGAAATTGAGCCCTTGGTATGTAGGACCTTATAGAATTTTGAGGCATGTCGATATGGTTGCTTATGACTTGGAATTGCCTATGGAGATAAGTATGGTTCGTCCGGTCTTTCATGTATCTATGTTGAGGAAGTATGTAGGAGACCCAAGCTTCATTGTGACTTAAGAGGTAGTAGGTGTTGAGGAAAACTTGATAAATGAAGAAGTTTCGATTGAGATTTTAGATAGGCAAGTGAAGAGATTGAGGAACAAAGATGTAGCATCTGTTAAGGTCCTTTGAAGAAATCAACAAGTTGAAAGTGCTACTTGGGAAGTGGAAGCGAATATGAAAAAATGATACCCTTATCTTTTCCACTCTATTCAAGTCTAAGGTGATGAGTCAATCATGTCAAAGACCTTAAGTCCTGCATTTCAGCCCTTTTCTTGACACATTGTATACATGCATACTCATGGTGATATGTTTTGATGATATTTGATGCTTAAGTTTGAAATTTCATAAAAATGGTGTTTAAACTACACTAATGCATACGTGTTGGGCTGAAATTTGTTTATTAACTCTTCTCAAGTGTATTTCCATTACATTCAAGTATACAAACATTCCCAAGGGGGACATATTATACTGCCCTAGATCTTAAGCTAAGACCTGATTCGCTCCTCGTACATGTATAGACTCAACATGATGACTACTAATGGGTTGGAATCAATTATTAGGTACTCAAAGTGTATTACATGTGGTTCGGGGTCATAAGAACCTCATATATTGAGCCAGGTCCAAAGAATTCCAATCGGACAAGTGTTGGTATGAGTTCGTATAAGGGTCAAATTCAAATGGTCATTTCTCTTAGCACATCATATTTTTCCTTATTCTGAGTTTGGAGTAAAACATTGTGGCCATTATACTGAGTCTTGTCTAAGCTATCAAAAAGGGCAACAGTCAGTTTGACTGTCTACATCCAATCTACAGTAGAAAAGAAGGTTCCATCGGAACAATTATTTATTTCAGTTCAGGGTTCCTCGTCTCTTTTTTTTTTTGAATAAGAATAAAAAAAGGGGAAGGTTGTGGGGAGAAATGACAAGAAGATCAACATAAATTTGGAAGAGATGATGGAGGCAGAAGTTCATTTTGGTCATGGTACTAGGAAATGGAATCCTTAACTGAGCTTCTTTTAGAACGGGTAAAGGAAGGAGCTTTCCACGAGATC
>JAPFFP010047596.1:0-10280 GCA_026153255.1 Solanum medicagineum
TAAAAGTTTGTTGTAGAATTCTTAGGATTGCTTAGTGTATTAACATATACTCCCTCCGTCCAATTTTACTTGGCCTCTGTTGATTTGATACAGGGATAAAGAAGTAGTAAATGATGAGGTAATTTTACCAAAGTACCCTTTGAATATAATAAATACTTTGTCTTGAAAAATATAATGGGGAAATGACTATAATTAATGATAAGGATAAATTAGGAACGAAGTGTAAAATTATCTCTTAATTTCATAAAGTGAACAAATATTATTCTACATTTCAAAATAGTATAAAGATCAAGTAAAAATGCACAGGGAGTTACTAGAACTCCTAGACTTTATCATATATATCTAGAATTCTTACATCTTCAATATAGATATATTAAATGCTGGCTCTTGAAGTTAACGAGCCATTATCAAAACTTTCTCAAATACAAGACTTTAAGAACATTACTAGCTAGTGTTCTTGTTCCTTTATTTGTACAAGCTTTGTGTAATTTAAAAAAGATGCAAAAAATTATAGAAATACATAATTTATGTTTATATAATTATGATCTTTTTAAAAAATTATAAAAATTTCTTAAATGATACAAAACTACAACACTCATTGATACAAATTACAATCTCTACTTCTCTATGTATCATAGTTACATTAATGCTTCTACCTTTTCGATATGTATCACTGATTTTGTTTTTTGTATAAAAAAGAAGGAATTTTTGATAATTTTTTTTTAAAAAATTAGTATTAATTAGAATTAATTCCAAATGATTGTTACCTTTATTATGTATAATCAATTTCTTTATACTTTAGCACCTTCTTGCTTTCTTTTTATCAAATTGACCAAAGGACCAATTACATGCTTTGCTTCTTTTTCATTTTTATGCTGTCTTACTATTGTTTCATAATATCAAAACTCAAGTGCCTAACATGTAATTATTATGCAAAATCAGCCTTTGCATTTATTTGATTGGTTAAAATATATATGATTACTTTCTCATAAAGCTCTTGACAATTCATATTTCCATGAATGAATAATTTATATATATATATATATATATTTAGTGGGATGAAGCTGCACGTTTACCTCCCAACATGTTCACAGCCTTTATTTTATTAAAATAAAAAATGCATTAATTTTGGACCATATTTCCTTTACATTTTCTCCACTACTTTTTGTCCACTCATAATATAATTGCTTTTCAGTGCCGACAAATTTGATTTCAATTAATTTAGATTATACATAATAAGTTTATAGACCATAACATCACATTATGACGATGTTTCTCTAGAAGATAAAAAAATATTCTCCAGAAAATATTCACATGATAACATCACAACTTCTTCTTTTTTTCCCAAAAAACAAAATTCAAATAAAATTAAGAAAAATATCCATAAAATTAAGATTTTTTTAAAATTTTATTTAGAATTTACTTAGAAAAAATTTTAAAGAAGAAAAAAATCCACAAAATTAAGAATTCTTTTTTAAAAATTTTATTTAAAAACAAATTCTAAAGAAGAAAAAAATTCACAAAATTAAGAATTTATTTAGAAACAAATTCTAAATGAAATTAATAAAAGAAATCCACAAAACTAAAAAATTTTATTTAGAAATAATTTTTTTTAAAAGAATGACGTGGCCGAATTAAAACATGTCATGTGTAAAAAGTGGTTTTACAAAACCACCGTTAAAAATAATGGCATAGATGAGTCTTTTCCTTAACAACAATGACATATTTGAGCCAAATTTTTAACGGATGACATATATGAACCTTTTGTTGAAGTTTGATTATGGGTGTGCAAAAATCGAACAGACCGATAAATTGAACCGATAAAAACGTTATTGGTTTATTGTTATTAGGTTATTAGGTTATCGGATTTTTGGGTTATCGGTTCGATATCGATTTTTACTATTGAGTTATTGGTTAAATCAATAACCCAATAAGATTATAATGATTTACTATTTTACCCCTTCGTAAATATTAAATATTAGTGCTTTAATAGTAATAGGACACTATTGCAATACTTTATCTATTTTAATCTTTACGGTACCTAAGTGATTAGTTATCCACTTTAGTATTTTAATTTGTAATTAACTAATTATAGCTATTGCAAGTTTATAAACATAATCTTTGTACTCTATCTATTTTTTGCTAATGTAAATTCTCATTATCATTCTTATCGGATAAACCGAAAATCGAATCGTTAAGAACTTAAAATCGATAAATCGAAAATCGATAAATAATATTTTATTGAATTCTTATTGGTTTAACATATTTAAAAATCAAAAACTGATAAACCAGACCGGTAATGTATAAAATCGAACCGAACCTACTTGATAAAAATAATGATTTATATATAAAGGGATGTAGTAGGGGTAAAAATGACAATTCAGACTTTTTTTACTATTGAGATCTTCACAAATATAGCAGTCACACGCCTTTTCTGTGTATGACATGTGATTTGTCATATCAACGCCTTACGCCTACTTGATAAAAAATGCCAAGTTGAAGTGTCTATTTGTGCACTTAAAAGTTTTGAATTCCAACTTAAAATTTCGTTCCAAATTAATGTATTTTGTCTTTTCTTTTCTTGAGATTCTTCCATTTTCAGTCCATTAAAGAACATAATAGCATAATATTGTAGTACAAGCAAATTAAAGGTTGGATTCTAATCTCATACCTTAGAAAACGTAAACAAGAACTTTCTAGAAATAAGTAAATTCCGCAGTACTTTAGCTTCTTAAAAGACGTCTCCCTAACTTTCCTCGACTACATACTTACTGTAGTACAAACAAATTACTCCTTCTAGTTCATTATACTTATAAGGATGGTTTGGTATAAAAGATAAGTATAAATTATCTTGAGATAAAAATATAATGATTCTTAAATTGTTGTTTGGTTGATAAATTAGGAATAACTTATTGCGGGACTAATAAATAGTACCAGATTAAGTTATCCATCCTTTTGGATGGTGTACTAATCCCGGGATAATTTTATCCGGGGATAAAAGACAAATCCTTCTAAACCCCTTCTATATCTCACTTTGTATATTTACATTATCATTAATATAATATATAATAACATTACGACCTTCCCTTCTTATTTTGTGATACTTCTTCATATATTTCCATTGAAAAACTATATTGACTAATTCTTATATTTTTTATATTTTAGTTTTTCATAAATCCTTTTTTACTTTAATAAACTTAAAAATGGAAGTTCTACTTTTGAAGTGAATAAGACAAAATTTTTTATTTTAAATGCATATAATATTATCACAGAAATGCACACATAATAATAATTAAGTTGAATAAGATGAAAATTTTATTTTAAAAATGAATATTGAATGACAAAGCTAGCAAAGAAAATACATTAAAAAAACTAATAAAGTGAAGGATATTTTTATAAATAAACAATGTATTCTTAAAATTTACGCAACAAACCAAATACTCAATAACAAATAATCTGATCATAACCTATACCCATCATTACTAATCCCAATATAACTTATCTTATCATAACTTCTATTCCAACCAAACAACCCCATAGATTCTTACTAAAAATAAATGATACAAAATAATTATTATTTGAAAAATTAAAATATAATTAAATATGTTTTGCTATTTTATCCTTGATAATAATTGCTCTTACAAAAATGAGCATGAATTAATTAGCATGAAAAATTTAAGTGAAGAACATACATATAAATAGATTGACCTTCTAAATAGTTAATAAAATATAACAATTGAAAAATAGAATTTTTAATAAATGTGAAACAAAAAGTGCAACAAACTCAAATGAACTAATGATAGTAGCTAATGAGGTACTAGGTTTTATCCAGTAAGATTGTAATGACTAATGAGATGCATAATCTATCAAATAGATATTCAATTAGCGGATTGTGATAAATATATATGTATTATAATAAATTAATAATTAATATATAAATTCTTTTAGAAAAAATAAATAATCCTACTTATGAACCAAGTCAATTTTCTCCCTTCCTTGTAATTGATATGTGAATATACCTCAATCCCAGAATATCCATTCAGAGGAATAAGCTTTCAACTTCTTTCATCAAAAATAGATATAAACTTATTTTTCTCATTATATATCTTATTATTAATACAAAAAATTCTTACATTATCTATAGGATTCCTTTCGTCTATCGTAACTAGGACTAACTTGTTTTAGTATCAGGATGATTTTTTTTTGGAGATATTTATTAATATTATTTGAATGATGTTTAATCAAAATATACGTATATAAAGACATTTATTTATATGTATTTTTTTTGTGCAATAAATTAGCCTCTATAATAAATTATAGCCACAAATAAAAGTTTGGAAAAGAAAATTTTTGATGTGTTGTGATCATTTACTCTATAATTAATCATTAGGATACCCTGTATGTCTGATACTTATCCAATTCATTTAATTGTTCAAGTCTGGTATATTATTGCTTGTGCAAACAAACTTCTGATATTTTAAGTAAGAAATTTGACTTGGCATGGCTAAATTTCTGATATATGCCTTTCTGTCAAAATCAATCTTTTGATATGTACATCAAAGTTTTATCTATTAGAGTAAACTTCAGATTTTTATACCTAACTTCAAACCCATTTATCAAACACTTACAGATGGGGAACTCACATTTGGCATTTAATTTTAAAACTTACTCCACTGGTGAGCAATGAAATTACTATTACTAAATAAGATTATATTTCAATGGTCATCCCTTTATATTAAGTATTTTATTAAATATTTGACAGTAAACTAGTTATTTATTGTAGTATAAATTTCAAGAATTAGAGTTAATACATGCATAATTGAGGGAAAATTCAAATTAAGGAGCATTACTATATAATTTCACTGTTTGTTTTTAATTTTCTTTATGACATGCACACATGGTTGTGAAGAAGAAAAAAAGATAGAAGTGTGGGAATACTAAATAAGATATTATAAAAAAATAAATTTAAAAACTCATTTAGTTTTAAAAAACATTTTCCTTACTACAAAACACATTCAATAATATCTTGTTTAGTATTCTCCCACACTTTATCTTTTTAAATTTGTAATTTGTTATATAAGATAAAAAATATCGTCCTAAAAATATTTGTATATAAATTGTAAAAATATTATCAATGGAAGTGAGGGTAATTAAAGTGTGTGTGTGGGAGGGGGGGGGGATAGAGCCTATGAGGGTAGCGGTAGAGGTAGAGGTAAGGGTGAGATGTGTTGGGTGAGGTAAAAAAATAATATGAATAAATATTTATAGAACTTGTTTTGTCTTCAACGAGGAAAGTAATTTTTTAAAAAAAACAAATAATTTCAAAATTTTAATTAATCAAACATAATTTTTTAAAAATCTTAAAAAATATATATTTTTATCTGTACGAGACGGACCTATGCATTGTATCAACAACTCTATATTAGTTTTAGAACTTTGAACATGTCTTTATCTTAAATCCTCATCTCAAAATTGTTATTCTATGCAATGATCAATAGAATATGAATCCAATTTACATGAAGAAAAATGTTAATCTCAAATTTAAGGGCGAATATTTAATTTTTTCATACTTAATTAGTTAATTTTTTATTAAAAAAGTACAATTTTTATATAAATAATATTCCACGGATGGTCTCCTCCCTATTCTTCACTGTCATGGCACCAAAATGTAAGTAAAAATATCATTTATTTTCTACAAAATCATTTTCATACCAAACCCACCCAAGTCTAGTAGATGATTGGGTGTTAGAAAATGGAGTGTTAATAAGTACAAGTGAAATATCTCTTTGTTCTGTTGACCATTATTTTGGAAGCTGAAAGTACCAATGTCACTTTTATACCATGATTGGCAAGTTCTAGTATATAGTTAACATCTCATTAGATAGAATTTTTTTTGACCAATTAAGCTCTAGTGGTTACAAACTTACAATGACTTCCATTATTCCTGAAACTACTGCCTTTTTTTTTGCATACAATTCAACATGATTCTTTGTTAAATTTTTTTATTTTATTGATAAATAATGTGAATATAAATTTGTTTGTTTGTTGATTCTTTTTTTTTTTTTTTGAATTTTTTTGTTGATTTGAGGGCCATTAGTGACATATTTTTCAAATTAGGATGATCTGCATTTGATTTTCATCGTAATTTGAGGACCGCTAGTGACAAATTTCTCGAACTAGCTAGGATGATTTAAGCTTGATTTCCGTGAAAGGGTTTTATCTACATGACTATTTGGTTGTCAAGAAGAGTTTAGACATATTTTGTTCTCTTCTTTGTGAATATTTCATGAATTTTGAAATTTTTGAGATGTCTTTTCAAGGCAATGTAATACCCTTTATATAGACAAGGATTAGGATTTAGAGTAGAGTAGTGACTGAGTGTCACAACCCGAAATCGAGTGTGATGACACCTGTCTTTATCCCATCGAGATAAGTCAATCTAAACGAGAATAATTATGAAAATGCGGAAGCAAAAAAGGATAATACTGTCTAGAAAGGAAATAATAATCATAAGGCATAGATATCATTAACTAAAATCATCCCAGAACTTGGTGTCACGTGTACAAGCCTCTACTATATAGAATTTAAAAAATAAGTACAAGTTTCAAAGTCTTTGCTTCTCAAATAGAACAAAAATAAAAAACAACATAAGTTTGAAGGTACACCAAAGAGAACTGATTGCTACCTTTCAAATTGTCTCGAAGCTTGGTCCAAAAAGGAAGAATACAACGCTGCTACCAGAAACAATACCTACACAAGTGTAGAAGTAAGTGTGAGTACCTAACAACATGGTGTCCAACAAATAAATTTTAAACCTAGTAAAGCAATGAAAAACACAAGTACTCCTCCAATCTCAATCATATACCTTCGAACTACAAACTGCACGCACGAAAACCTAGCAGACACAACATATATACTATATACTCATATTCAAGGATAATATATCTAAAATACGCAATTCAATTGGAATCATAATCTCAAGGAAATCAAGCATATTATATATAAAATACGCAATTCAATTGGAATCTTAATCTCAAGGAAATAGAATCAACAATGAACATCTATCCATATCATATAGGCATCAATAAGAAACCCAATAATTCATTCACAACGTAACAATGTGTGAGGCGCAATATGATGCAAATGCAATGCCAAATAATCGTGATTCATGTCTTTGCTATGATACATATTCTCTGATCAAATCAGGTCAAAACTCATGGAGGTCTCACTTAGTCCATGTATCGGCCAAAAATGACCTCGACAAATCAATTAAGTTGAAATATTACCTCGGCTGTGGAAAATGACCTCAACAATATCATACGTCGGAATATTACCTTGACACGATCGATAGAGACTTCGGTCCCAAATATCAGTGTCACTCTCAATATCCTCGACCGATAGTGACCTCGGTACCACAAGCCAATCCCTTCCTCATTTTATTTCCATGGTCCAAATGCAAGTAAGCATATAAATGAAGGATATGTGAGTGAGACATGGCATCACATGATGCCACAATGTATATCACAACAAGGTATTATCCAATATAGTTGAACAAATACATCATCATTCATCCATAATCAACTCACAACAAGCATATCATGTTCCATGTACAATTTTCTGCCTCTAAACATAGAGTAATACATCATTATCAATGTCTCATATCAATTTACAACTAAATTCATCTAATTTGCACATTCTAATCAATTCACATTTCATATCAGACAATCAAGTAGGACATACAAGGTTCAATACACTTAACATAGGTTAGAAATACATTTGCGTTAGTCAATAAAGTGAAAATCAATCCAAAACACCACAATCTAATAAAAAATGGATTCCCAATCATATAAAATTTGAGACTAAGCCACCAAAATCATGAAATTCAGAGAAAAGGAAACAACGATCCAAATTCTTAATGTTAGACAACCAAAAAGAAATCTAAAATCTTTTACATAGAAATGCTCCTTGAGGTTCTAGGAATCTAATGGCAAAAATCATTTCGAAAAAAGAAATTGAAAATGAGTCTATAATCACCTTTTTCTGGGGTTTTGATTTGGAGTATTCTTGTGTTTTGATTTTGTCCGTAGCTAGAGGTAGATAGGATGGTAGTATGAGTTCTAAGCTAGTCTTATGAGACTAGTTTAGTAGGTTGCATTGCTGCAACTTTGCTTTAGAGGATGAATTTCACTTTCTTGTAAAGGGAAAAGGGATTTGTGAATCAATCCTCAAGATTGCAAGATGTTGTAATCATTTTGCTTCTTAAAGTTTGTTAAATTTGCGCTGAAATCCTATGGATCAAGTAGTTATTTTTCCTCCTTTGAACAAAGAGGTTTTCGACTCTAAAGCAGTTGTATTTTACTTTCTGTTGTTCTTTGTCATCTATGTTGAGGGACCTGAACCCTTGGTATAATAGACGCGTGCAAGTCAACAAATAGTTCAATTTCTAGTAAAGTATTTCTATAAGAGTTTTTTTCAATCATATTTTGATAATTTTTATGTGTGTTCTCATTTATCTATAAATAGTTAAGCAAACCATATAAAAGGTCTCATTTTAAAACATGATCATTTTTATACTCGAACATGCAATTTTTTTCTTCAAAATTAGAATTTAAAATGTCTAATTAGAATATATTATTAAGAATTAAGGATTAAAATTTGACTTAATTCGCATGTTGAAATAAAATATCTTTTATATGTAAGCCTACTTAAAAACTGAAATTAGTAGCACACATCAATTTTACATGATGATCGGCTATTTAGCGACTCGTTATTTTATTATATACAAAAGAAATAAACACACACATCTCCATCAATCTGTGTGCGTTCCTGTAATTAATATCAAAATGAAGGTTATTTTTATCATTAAATAATTTTTACTTTATTATTTTATTTATTTGTCTTAATAAATCAAGATAAGTTTATTAATTCAAATCAATACTACTTTTATTATTAAATAGCGATATAAAACAATAGTAGTCAATATAAAATTTCAAAATATAATCAATAAAAAATTAATTTATTTTATAAAATTAAACAACAACAACATACCCAGTGAAATCCCATAAGTGAGGTTTGGGGAGGGTAAAATGTACGTAGACCTTATCACGTAAAGGTGGAGATACTGTTTACGGAAGACCATCAACTTATATACATCATCCAATCCGCAAAAGTAGAAAAATACTAGATATAAACTAATAAGCAATTGACAATTTTATAACTAAAATAAAAGTAGAAAATAAATTATGGATAGTAACAACACACTATATAAAGATGCGACTAGTCCTACTAACCTACTACATTACAATACACGACCTTCATTCCTTTCTATCTAAGGTCATGTCCTCGGTGATATGAAACTAGGTCATATCTTGTCTAATTACCTCCCGCCCCCAATATTTTTTTGGTCTACCTCTACCCCTCTACGTAATCCCTAAATTCAACCTCTCGCAGTACCTAACAAGAGCATCAACATTCCTCCTCTACACATGCCCAAACCATCTCAGTTTCGCTTCTCTCATCTTTTCTGTCATATAGAACACCCCTAACTTCTCCCGAATAATGATCTTATTCCTAATCTTATCACACATAGTATGTCCACACATCTATCCATCTCAACATCCTCATTTTCGCAACGTGCATCTTCTGAACATGTGAACTTTTGACTGACCAACACTCCACCACATATAGCAAAAACAGTTTTATTATCATTCTGTAAAACTTATCTAATTTAGATGATATCTTCTTATCACACAATACTCTCCATTGTCTTATAAAATTAAATAGTAAATATTTTTTGATAGAGTAATATAAATTCAATTGGCCGAAAAAATATAAAGAATAATTAGTTAAATAACTTTAATAATTAATTCTATTAAATATTTATAACAAAATTATAATAAAAGATTTTATAATATTTTTAAATATTTTAGCATAGTATTATTAGACCCGTGCATAGTACGAACTATCCTTTTCCTAGTAGAGTTTAATTTTGGTGCACTGTCAGTGTACCAAATTCTTACACCATCAGGTAATATTGACATGCTATTGTAGGTTACTAAGAAGTATTTCTTTATAGTATTTATTTATTTATATATTAAAAAATAAAACACAATTATTTTTTTCTCTTTCTTCCCTACTTCTCTCTGTTTCACCCTCTCTCTTCCTCTTACGCAAATATTTCAGTTTTTTTTTATTGACTTCTTCGGCTACAATTTAACTATCTTTTTTCTTAATTATTCTACAAGCATATATATCCTTTTTTTTCCTCCTTCACAATGTAG
>JAPFFP010047597.1:0-10279 GCA_026153255.1 Solanum medicagineum
TTAAGCGTTAGACGCACATATAGCCCATTAACACGAGATTCAAGAACTTTTAAAAATTAGCGCTAATTTAACCAAACAATGTCATGTTTCATTTGTATAGTACTTGTAAGGTGTGGGGTGTTACAGGGGGAGATGGTGGCTCATGGAAACAAGTGGAATAGGTATGATTAAGGTTGACAAATGAGTTATGGTTGTGATGTCCTTTTAGAGTGTAGAAGAAGTTAGTAAGGTTGCATATGGATGGGATTTGCCTAGGGATATGATTATGGTTTATCCAATTTGTTATGCTTCTAGGTTGATGGGATGCGTTGGTGACTCTAGTGCTATAGAACTATTTGAAATTGTGGGTGATGTTGAGGATAAGTTTACTTAGGAGAAGTTCCTGGTGGAGATGTGGATGGATAAGAGAAGAAGTTGGCTAATATCGATGTGGTGTTCGTCAAGGCCTTGTTGGTGGAGTTGTCCATTCGTAATTATCTCTTAGGGAGCTGGTGCGGGCATGAAGAAGCAATATCCATACCTCTTTCATTCTATTCAAGCTTATGATAACACTTCAAGTCCCTTTCTATGATTCCAAGTATTATGTTTCAGTCCCTATGCCATTCATATGCATTCATGTTAAGTTGGCAAATTTATAATGATTTTACACTTATAATGAGATTCTGAAAATGGGTTATTGGGGCGGATTTGTTCACGATTACCTTGTCATGTACATTTCTTTTATATTCAAGGATGAATGTTCCCAAGGGGAGATATCGAAATGACCCCAAAAAGTGCCCAAAAATGCACCTCGGAATGCCCGAAATTTTAATTTCTCTATATCTCAAAATCTGTTTGTTATTTCAAAAATTCGACTTTATATTCTTGTTCAGGGGGTCAAAATTAGGGGGAAAAGGGTCTAACCCTGATTTAAGAGCGAAGAATTAGCAATTACGAAAATTCAAGAATGCAATTTCCAGAATGGTTTCTACGTTTGTGGCCTGGCGCGCCCCAGTGTTATTTGTGCATTTTCTGTTTTTCGGGCCCAAGGCTTTGGGTCTTGGGCCCAAGGGTTCCCATATGTGTTTTTACCTATACTTAACCAAATTTCACTCGCATATCATCCTAAACATTTCTCAATACTCACTCAAACACTTAGTCATATTTTCACTCCCCAAACTCAAGTCCCAAACCCTCATCCCAAGCCAAGGTTCTCCTTCAAGGATCTTCTTCAAGCTTCAAGTCTCCATCTCCAATATTCACCAAGTTCATCTCTAAACTAAGGTACGTGGGGTTTTTTCCTGGGTTCCTTTCACCCATGATACCAAGCCTCCTTTTACTCAAATTGCATGATTCAAAGTTCATTTACAAATGGGTCTTGCTTATTATGAAATCCACCGCACACTATGTTAAAGCAATCAAAAATTGTGACTGTTTTGCTATGTTTTGAGCTATAAATCTTTGATCTATTGTAAGATTTGAGGAGGGTTTTTGATGTATGTTTCTTGAGGGTGTTTCAAGGTGTTGATTGATAGTTTTACAGTAGATTTTCTGCATGATTTCATCTCTAGAATTCATGGTTTTTATACTAGCATTACACACCCTCTAAGTGTTTGATAAAATGTTTGGATGTGGTTTCTTGAGGAGTTGAAGGTCCAAAGCATGAGATATGATATGAATGACTATATGATGAAGAAATGTGCTTATGTATATGATGTATTCTATATAGGGTATTGCATTAGACCATGCCCAATTCGGGGGGACAAAGAACTCGGATAACCTAGATGGGGGTTTGTACTCATCAACCTAGGGAAGGGTTTGTACTTCTCCACCTGGTGATGGGGCGGCATCATCACTAACCGAGATGGGGGTTTGTACTCATCAACCTAGGGAAGGGTTTGTACTTCTCCACCATGGTGATGGGGCGGCATTATCAACAACCTAGATGGGGATTCGTACTCATCCACCTAAATGATGGGGCGACATCACCACAAAACTACCAAAAGGTTGTATATTTGGAAATCTAGCTTGGTCTCTACACATGATATTCTATATTAGCATGAGTTTCTCAAGCATGTTTTACTTATGCATTGAACATACATGTCATATTACTATAGTATACCTATTGCCTATTGTTATGCATCTGATTATGATGCTTAATTCTTGTTTGCATTGCATCCTACATACTTAGTACATTCAAACGTACTAAAGCATACTTTATGCCTACATGATATCACCATGTAGGGATTGAAGCCCAAGTTGATCATCCTCCTTCTCCACGTGGCTTGTTCGATACTACTCAAGCTAGTTGGTGAGTCCTCCACTTCGGGGACCTAAGTATATGTTCCTCTTATTATGTAATGGGACACTCTTCTTTATTTTCTATCTTGACTAGTAAGGGTGAGCCCGGTTGCTTTGTCTTGGCCCCTGCTCTTATCTATGTAGTAGAGGTGTTGTTGGATATGTTATGTATCTACGATATGAGCCTTGAATCTTTGTCTCTTGATAATGATATTACGCAAGCTTATCCCCTTGGTCCCCTTGCACTTTTTTTATAAACTTTTACGTATTGCTTAAGTATTTATCTCTCTCCCTTACTCCCAATTCCCCTTGTTTATGTCTCTTAGGTTGTTTCACATTGCTTCCACGACCAAGGATGTGTAATGATTTGCTATGAGGCTTGTTTGGAGTTCCTTCGGGTTCCCCATTTACCGGTCACGTCTAGCTCTAGGCTTGGGTCGTGATACAACCTCTCATCCTCCAAGACTTGCAACACTATCCCCAAATGATTCACAAGCTCTAAACAAATCAATACTTCATCACTAGAGACCACCACAAACATATGATATAAGGGTCTTAAGACCCTATTCAAGAAACCCATAACACCACCGGTGCATAAGTCCACCAAACAACTCCATCAATTCTAACAATGCTCACTCCTAGTCTGAAAGGACACTTAGGGATATCACCCACCCTCCTCCTCACTTGGGGATAAATCCTGAACCTCAAATCAACCTTAGAGAAGCAGCTAACCCATTGTAGTTTTCTAAATAGATCAAATATCCTCAACTATCATGCTACAACCTCGCAGGTTCTACACTCATTGGAAGCATGCTATGTAAGTAGCAAAACTACCTCAATACCTCCAACCTATCAATCTAGGGTCAATCAAGATCACAAGACAAGACTCTATGCAACAAGAATATGGGGAAACCCTTCTAGAACCTTACTAGACCCAAAAGACTCATACAACTATCGGGACACACACATGAATCCTACTAGGACAAAGGAATAACACAAGAGATCGCAACTCCAAGACCTATCAAATCAACATACTCAAAACGTCAGTCACAACATTGGCCTTACTTAGAGTAAACTAAGTCATAGGAGAAGTAATAAAAGATAACCTATTCACAACCTCCGGTATTATCCCGTTAAGCCTAACAAGCTCCTTGTTTCCGATGGGTTCAAAGGTCTAGGCCAATCTCTAATCATCTTCGTCTTACTATGGTCCACTTTAATACCATCACCCAATAAGACACGACCTAGGAAGGCAAACCCTTTCAACCAAAATCCCCATTGCTCCTATTAGCATCCAACCTTCTTCCTTAAACTTTGTAGTACTACCACCAAAAGACTCACATGAACTATTTCATTAGGGAACATAAACCATCATATCATCACCAAAACCACCATAAGCCTATTAGAGTAGGGACTAAAAGATTTTATTCATGAGACTTACAGGCATAGCCGGTGCACTAGTCCAACTACAGAACACCATCCCAAATTCAAAATATCGAAAAGGGAAATTCAACGCCTCATCTACCACCACCAACAATTCTATAAACAAAACAACTCGATTCTACACCTCCGATTCTCACAAGAAAATAAATGCAACCCTCTAGAGACCAATTGTACCTTATGACAAGAAATGGACCTACCTCCCTTGCTATCATTTGACAACCTCCTACTCAAGGATAGACTCATTAGGGATTCAGGATCTAGCTATATGGGTCCTACCAACCATGAAGACACAACATGCATGCAACCATTCCATCCCTATAATGACATCAAAAATTCACCATACTAACTCCAACAAGCCACAAAGCAAGACCAAATGCAATACAAACCCAGATCAACACCTATAAACCTTCTAGCAAAAATAAGAATTACACAACAACTTGGGCACACAAGAAGCCCTACTAGCAACTAAAAAGAATAGAAAAGAAATAGTGGCACACTGGGCCTAACAATGCATGCACAACCAAACCAAGGAAACTTCAAACCAGTAATAGCATCGGGCATCTCATCCCCACCTTGAGCCTCTTGATCAACATGACCAGCTCGATCCAAAATCTGACCATATTGGCAATCCAGAATTCTGTGGCCTATCTCACCATACCCAAAGCATACACCTGTGTCCCTTCGACACTAGCCAGCATGGTCCATCCTATACGTAGGGCACTTTGGATTAGCCATCCCCCCATTACCTCCTTTGCTCTTATTGAGTTTACAAGGGCAATCCTTAACCCTATGACCCATCTCCCCACAACCATAACAAGCATTTGTACCTCTCAAGCATGGCCGTCATGACCTCTACCACATTTTGGGCACCTAGCATAAGGTACCACACCACCACCACCTCTATACTTGGGGCTTTGGAATTTACCCACATTACGGGCTCTCTTAGCCTCACTACCTCCCCTCTCACCACTAGAAGTCTTGGAGCCCCCACATGTTGATCGAGGTGAGTTGCCAATTTTTTCCGCCGCTTCGGCCACTTTCTATAGAGCAATGCAAATCTGCGCGTCATCTTAGCACCGTCCTGAGTAACTTGAGGCATATCCTGAAATGTGGCGGTTAGGGGTTAACAATAAGCCCTAGGGGACCTTACTCTATCATACAACATGGATCATAAAGAAGTGAAAAATTTCCTAAAACGTCTCATAGCCTCCTACTCATAATTGTGGTGCACAACACAACCATGAATAAGACTAATAGACGCGGTGTGTTGGACTTCGAGGATCTATCAACTTAGTGCTCTGATACAATCTGTCACGACCCAAACCTAGGGCCTAAACGTGACCAGCGAATGGGGAACCCAAAGGAACCCCAAACAAGACTCATAGCACTTCACACCATGTAATCGTGTGGTTGGCGGCAGAACGGGCTTCACCAGGTAGGTGTCATATCATTACACATCCTTGGTCACGAAAGTAATGTGAAACAACCAAAGATACATAAACAAGGGGAATTGGGACTAAGGGACAGACAGAAATACTGAAGTAATATATAGAAGTTTAGAAAACAAGGGCAATGGGACTAAGGGGATAAGCTTGCATAATATCATAATCAAGAGACAAAATATTCAAGGCTTATATCATAGATACATAGCATGTACTACAATACCTCTACCACATAGATAAGAGCGGGGACCAAGACAAAGCAACCGCGCTCACCCTCACTAGTCCAGATAGAAAATAAAGAAGACTATCTTATTACGTAATAAGAGGAACATATACTAAGGTCCCTAAAGTGGATGACTCACCTACTAGCTTGAGTAGTACCGAACTAGCCACGTGGAGGAGAAGGATGATCAACTTGGGCTTCGATCCCTACATGGTGATATTATGTAGGCATAAAGTATACGTTAGTACGTTTGAATATATTGAGTATGTAGAATGCAATGCAAACAAGAATTAAGCATCATAATCAAAATGCATAACAATAGGCAATAAGTATACTATAGCAATATGACATGTATGTTCAATGCATAAGTAAGACATGTTTGAGAAACTCATGCTCATATAGAATATCATATGTGTAGAAGAGACCAAGCTAGATTTTCAAATGTACAACCCTTTGGTAGGTTAGTGATGATACCGCCCCATCACTAAGGTGGATGAGTAGGAACCCCCATCTAGGTTGGTGATGATGCCGCCCCATCACCATGGTGGAGAAGTACAAACCCTTCCCTAGGTTTATGAGTACAAACCCCCATCTAGTTTAGTGATGATGCCACCCCATCACCAGGTGGAGCAGCACAAACTCTTCCCTAGGTTGATGAGTACAAACCCCCATCTAGGTTATCTGGGGTTCTTAGTTCCCCCGGATTAGGCATGGTCTAATGCGACACTTTATATAGAATATATCATATACATAAGCTCATTTCTTCATCATATAGTCATTCATATCATATCTCATGCTTTGGACCTTCAACTCCTCAAGAAACCACATCTAGACATTTTATCAAACACTTAGAGGATGTGTCATGCAGTATAAAACCATGAATTGTAGAGATGAAATCATGCAAGAAATCCATTGTAAAACCATCAATCAACACCTTGCAACACCCGCAAACAACATACATCAAAACCTCTCCTCAAATCTTATAATATATCAAAGATTTATAGCCCAAAACATAGAAAAATTGTCACAATTTCTGATAGCTTTAACACAGTGTGCAGTGAATTTCACTATAAGAAAGTCCCACTTGTAAATCAACTTTAAGTCATGCAGTTTGAGTAAAAGGAGGCTTGGGTATCATGGGTGAAAGGAACCCATGAAAGAAAACCATATACCTTAGCTTAGAGATGAACTTGGTGAAGATTGGAGATAGAGACTTGAAGCTTGAAGAAGATCCTTGAAGGAGAACCTTAGCTTGGGATAACGCTTTGGGACTTGAGTTTGGGAAGTGAAAATATGACTAAGTGTTTGAGTGGGTATTGGAAAATGTTTAGGATGATATGGGGGTGAAATTGGATAAGTATAGGTAAAAACACATATGGGAACCCTTGTGCCCAAGACCCAAAGCCTTGGACCCGAAAAATAGAAATGCACAAAATAACACTGGGGCGCGTCGCGCCCCAGACGCTGAAACATTCTAGAAATTACATTCTTGAATTTTTGTAATTGCTAATTCTTCACTCTTAAATTGGGGTTAGGCACTTTTCCCCATAATTTTTGTTCCCTGAACAAGAATTTGAAGTTGAATTTTTGAATTAACAAATGAATTTTGAGATATATAAAAATTAAATTTTTGGGCATTCCGAGGCACATTTTTGGCACTTTTTGGAATCGTTTCAATATCTCCTCCTTGGGAATATTCATCCCCGAATATAAAAAAAACATAGATGAAAAAAGTAGTCATGGAATTTGGCTTAAATCGGCATCACTTTTGGGCCATGTTGTTTCAGTTTATAGTATATGAGTGGATATACAAAAGATTGAGGCAGTTAAAAACTGGCCTAGACCTACCTCTCCAACTGACATAAGAAGTTTTTTGGATTTTGCTGGTTATTACCGTAAATTTGTTGAGGGATACTCTTTTACATCCTCACTATTGACTAAGCTGCATATTTGGCATAATCATTCCTTAGAGTCTGCATCAATATCATGGACACCAGACAAGTAAGAAAGATGACCATCATGAAGAAATTAAAGATGGAGAACCAATGAATCAGCATAGTGCATAACACAATTACAAACAACATATAAAAGAGAAAAATTGAACCACATGGTGCTAAAGTAAATACAAATCATTCGAGCTGATGAATAAAATCAAGAAAAAAATGTGATCCAAGTAATGTCCACCTGATAAGACATAATAGATGCTCAACACATGCGTACGTAAAACAAGAACATATACTCCTCATGTTTAACTTACTCAAAGCTCATCAAAACATGCATCATCTCATCAAAATAATTTCCTCAAAATATAGTTCTTTGGACTTAATAAAATACATATATAATAATAGTTCAAATTACTTTTTATCAAGATATAGAAAAGTCATCATCTTTATTCTCAATATGCAAAACTTTTTCGATTTTTAAAATAACACTTTTCTTTAATGATTTAAAATCAATCAATCTCAACATCAAAAAATGTATGAAACCAACCATGATCATCAACTTCATTAGGGTTCATGGGAAAGTATCCATGAATGAAGACTCCAATAATATAAGGAATAAAAATAACAATAATCTCAATTGCATAAATATTTCTAACTCAACGGAAGAGGAATTTACTCATTTAGAATTCAAGAATTTGGATAAAACTCTACTCGAACACAATTCTGGAGACAACATGTGGGGAACGTTGAAATCAGACCAACGCTATGTGTAGCCTGGAGGAGAATAATCTCTTGAAGGAACCCTTTGTTTTCACTTGAAGATGAAGAACCCTACCCTCTTGTTTAAGAGAACTTTGAACGAGAGATTTTGATATTTTTAGGATTTATGCATTAATGGGAGGTTATAAGGACATATGAAAGGCTTAGGGAAGTTAATTAGGGGTAAAAAGTCAAAACTAATCTTTTGGGAAAGTCAAAATACTCATCAAAATAGAAAACAAAGGACCTTTTGATGAGTTTCGGCAGCCAAAACGGCGGTTTAGGGGCCCCACAGTCGAACCATTCATGATAGAATCGAAGCTTTTACAAAGTGTTTAGGCGGTCTAAATTGGTGGATAGCCGAATTATTTGTTGGATTACCAAAATTTACAGATTCGGCAAGTTTTAATAAAATAATCATAACTTTTTACTCCAAATTCCGATTAAGGTAAAATTGGATGTGTTGGAAAGCTAATCAATTATCTAAAATTTGATTTATTATAAGTTACCTAAGTCATTATGTTCTGAGAGATATAACCATTTGAAGTTGACCCTTCTATGAACTCACACTGAAACATAGCCGATTGAAATGTTTTGAACTTGTCTTAGCCTTGGGCGTCTCTTATGGCCTAAAACCACATCCAACACACTTCAAATACTTAGGAAAATACCTTAACATCCATTCAGAACCTTAAAGTTTTTGGATCACCCAGTTTCATATCGAAACTCAATCAGTAAGGAAGGTTTCATCTCAACTTTGTGCTGAAGGATTTTTTTGACCTCTATTCATCTCAAAGCTATTATCCCACTATAGACTAGGATTTAATACCTATATTCAACATTATAATCATTCAGTATGATACCATATGTACAAATGTAAAGTTCAGATCTTAGATTAGGACAAAGTGTGACAATATCTCCTGCTTGGGATCATTTTTCCTTGAATGATGGGTATTAGGGATGGACTCGGGGCATAAATTAAATTAAGGCTCAATTGATCAGTCAATCAACCAATCAATCTTTCTAGATAATCAACCATTCAAACTCAAGGATCAATATATCATTTCAGATCAAGAATAGGAACATTACCTTCAACTTCATCTTTGAAAGGCACAAATGGGAAATCAAAACTCAATCAATAGGATCATTCACACTTCCAGACATCAACCTTTGTACTCAAGAATGAACATATCAACTCATAGATAGGGAACTATTTCACTAAAAGACATCTTACATGGGATGAGAAAAGGACTACAATCCAAAATGCTCCCATCAACTTTCCTCACGACTTCAAGAGAAGATTGTTTGACCAATATAAGGATAAGGGTCGCTTCGTATCAAGGGATAGGATTGGTGATTTTCAATCTTGGTGACTCTCGTCAACCTTGCTCCTTTCCTCATGTTGCACACTTCATTGGTTTAAGCCTATAGCTCTCATCAAAGCCTATATCTATTGCGTACTCTCATCAAGTTCAAGTTAAACCTAAAGTCATAATGAGTTACCCATAATGACCACACTCATACAAATCCAACCCGCTTACTTTCTATTCTATACCCTTGTAAAGACTTTTCACTTGAAAGATGTTACTCCTTCTCACCACTCTAACACACCTACTCGAAACCCTCACCAAAAGGTCACGAATAGCCTACTACAATCACTTACATTATGACCATCACATGTTCAAGCCTAATGTTCTAACCATTTTATCGCCTCTTTGAGGTCAACATTACTTAAGAATCTTAAAGACTACCATAGCACATCTATGCTCGCAATTGTATTAACACATACCAAGAGATACACATATATCCCTTACTTATCTATTGCACATATCGAGATTTCATCTCAATCCTCCACCACATCTATAACCTTAAATGGAATCAGTACAACATCATTATTATAATCAGGAACACTCGCTCTCTACAATCAATCATCATTCATATACTATCATCAACATTGCTATTAAGACTGGGAATGAGGATCATTAGAAGGGCTTACAATAAAAGGTTATTAGAATGATTAAATAAGGAATCCAATCTGAGTACATTCATGACATAATATATTCTCTCTCGTCTTTCAAGGCTCATCTTGAGTTCACAGAACTATAAATAATGTAAAACTCAGGTCATATCTCATTCAATATAGAACAGGTTACGTTTAGATCTATGAGATAAAATAGAAATTGCTAACT
>JAPFFP010047598.1:0-10278 GCA_026153255.1 Solanum medicagineum
AAATTGGGTCTTGCACAACAGGATGACTATGAGGAGAAGAACAAAAAAGAGGGCTTAGTTTTAGCAACTTTCTTTGCTGTATCAGTTTATGTCGTGGGGAAACCAGAACTGGGTGGTGGGTAGAGTTTGAAATTGGGTGGAAATGGCGAGGAGTGATAGTAGAGGAAGCTTTCTGAATATCCATGGTTGCTAATTGCCAAACCTCTAATGGAGTTGTACCTATCTCATCTAGTCTTAAAGGCTCTAATGAAAACTTCAGGGATCGAAAATACTAAAAAGTTATAGTTGATGTCCATAACCATAATAATCCTTAGTTTAGGGACCAAAGATCTAACTTCTTCGGACTGATTTAGGATAATAAGGTAAGTTGGGAGGAAAATGATCAAAATGGTCCTCACCTCTTTTGGTTCCCTTTGATCCTTAATGATAATTTGATTGTTTGATTTGACTATATGATCTTGTATCATAAATAATAAATTTATAAAAATATTTTTAATTAATATAAATATTAAATTTATTAATTTTTTAATAAATACATAGAATTAAACAGAAAAATAACCTAATATATCTCCAATCCATACAAACAGCACAAGAAGGTAAACAAAGTAAGAATTTTTTAAAAACAAACCTCAAAAAATAAATTGAATAGTTGGAAAAAAAGGAGAAAAGAAGCTTCAAAAGTTGATGCAAAGAAAAATGAGCAATACAAAAGCGAAGAATATATTAGGATAAGATTTAACAAAGAATAAAGTGTTATGAACAAATTTATTGAACTTAGTTTGTTGCTTGCTAGAATATAAGAAAGGGAAGAAGATTGCTAATGAAAGAGTAAGAGAAATATATTAGTAAGAGAAATGTATCATATGTATATTGCCTTTTATAAGTAAAATAAGATAGGAACATAATAATTAAAAATGGGGATATTGGAAGACATGATAATTAAAGGGAGGGAATATTGGAGGGTGAATTGGCATAGTGGGAATACATGGTCATCCACTTCAATTTAATTTGTTTACAACACTCCCCCTTGGATGTCCATGTAAAAATAATAATGTACATAGTTATGCTTGATATGCATTGTTTGCTTCCTCATTAAAAACCTTACCAGGAATAACCCTGTGGGATAAGAACCTTGGTGAAAGGAAAAAAGAGTGCAGCGCGTATTTACTTCCCCTAATAAAAACTTCATTTGATTTTGGAGATGGCGCATTTCAAACTTATATCTTAACTTCTCGAATGTTGACATTGGTAATGCCTTAGTAAATAAATTTGCAAGATTATCACTTGAAAGAATTTGTTGTATATCAATTTCACCTTTCTTTTGAAGACCATGTATGAAAAATTAATTTTGGTGAAATGTATTTCATTCTGTCTCCCTTTATAAAGTCACCTTTCAACTGAGCTATGCACACAGCATTTGTCTTCAAATAAGTCTGTGGGCATTTTGACGTCATTTTTCATTTTACACTTTTCTTGGGTAGAATGTATCATTGATCTCAACCACACATATTCTCTACTTGCTTCATGAATTGCTATTATTTCAGCATGATTTGAAGAAGTAGCAATTATGGATTGTTTTGTTGATTGTCATGATATAGCAGTTCCTTCGTACGTAAACAGATAGACTGTTTGAGATCAAGCTTTATGTGGATCTGATAAATAACCTACATCTGCATAACCAATAAGGTCTGCAATGCCTGTTAGTATAAAACAAGCTCATATCAATTGTACCCTTCAAGTATCGCAAAATATGCTTGATACTGTTCCAAGGCCTTCGCGTTGGGGAAGAATTGTACCTTGCTAACATATTAACAGAGAATGTTATATCAGGTCTAGTTGAGTTAGCGAGATACATAAGTGCTCCAATAGCACTAAGATATGGTACTTCCGGACCAAGGAGTTCTTCGTCCTCTTCTGGGGGACGGAATGGATCTTTATTTGCTCTAAGTGATCTAACAACCATTGGAGTACTTAACGGATGTGCTTTGTCCATATAGAATTGTTTTAAGATTTTCTCAGTATAGCAGATGATGAACAAAAATCTTGTCTGCTAAATGCTCAATTTGCAGACCTAGACAAAGTTTTGTCTTTCCGAGATCTTTCATCTCAAATTCTTTCTTTAAATATTCAATTGCCTTTTGGAGCTCTCCAGGAGTTCCAATGAGATTTATATCATCAACACAAACAGCAAATATTACAAACTCTGATCCTGTTTTCTTAATGGAAACGCATGGACAAATGACATCATTTATATATCCTTTATTTATCAAGTACTCACTGAGGCGATTATACCACATTCGCCCTGATTGTTTCAGACCATATAATGATCTTTGCAATTTGATCGAAAATATTTCTTGAGATTTATTACATGCTTCAGGAAATTTAAATCCTTCTAGGATTTTCATATAAATTTCACTGTCAAGTGAGCCATAAAGGTAAAGCTATAACTACATCCATTAGATGTATTTCAAGATTTTCATATACAACCAAACTGATGAGATATCGAAATGTTATTCCATCCATAACAAGTGAATACGTTTCTTCATAATTGACACTAGGTCTGAGAGAAAATCCTTGTGCAACAACTCATGCCCTTGTATCTTACAATTTCATTTTTCTTATTTCTCTTTCGCACAAAAATCCATGTATAGCCAACTGGTTTTACACCATCAGGAGTTTGGACTATAGGTCCAAATACCTCACGGTTAGAGAGTGAATTCAACTCAGATTGAATTATTTCTTTCCATTTAGACCAATCATCTCTGCGTCGACACTCTTCGACGGATTTAGGCTCATGATCCTCACTATCTTACATGAGGTTAAGTGCAACATTATATACAAAAACATTATCCACTGTAACTTTTGATCGATCTAAATTTATCTCATCACCAAAAGAACTTATAGGAAGTTCTTCATTCACTTGAGTCTCGAGTTCACTGATTTTTTCAGGAATATTAGCATTTCTCAAGTCTTGACCTTCTCCAAGAAGCTCCTTTGTAGTATCATCTTTATTATTCCTTACGTTTCTCTTGCTAGGATTTTTATTCTTTGATCTCAATGGTCTACCATGCTTCAAGCGTGTTTGGGATTCAAAAGCTGTGATACTAGCAAATGGTACCTTTGGGATATCAATCCAAATAGGCACATTCACTGTAGGGATATGTGAATTAGTTATCCGTTTCAAATCAGTAAATGCATCTCACGTTTGATCTGTTATTTTATGTAAGTGAATAATCTTTTGTACTTTTTGTTCACAAATAGAAGTACATGGATCAAGATGAGACAAAGATGGATTTTTTCACAAAATTTCGCTTTTAATTTCATTGCTTTCTCTCCCTAATTTTGAAAAATGTGTCTCATCAAATCGACAATCTGCAAATCGTGCAGTGAACATATCTCCATTCAGTGGTTCAAGATACCGAATGATGGAGGGTGATTCAAACCCAACATATATTTCTAACCTTCTTTGAGGTCTCATCTTAGTGCGGTATGGTGGTGCTATAGGCACATACACAGCGCACCCAAAAACTCTTAATGAGATATATTGGTTATTGACCCAAAACCAACTGCAATGGAGAAAACTTATGATAATGTGTCGGTCTGAGATGAATTAGAGTTGCTGCATGCAAAATTTCATGACCCCAAACAGAAGTGGGTAACATAGTTTTCATAAGCAAAGGTCTTGCTATCAACTGCAATCTTTTAATTAATGACTCATCAAGACCATTTTGAGTGTGAACATGAGTTACAGGATGTTCAACTCTTATCCCAATTGATAAGCAATAGTCATACATGATATCAAGGCGAATTGTTTTAATCTGATTATCGGGGAACTGTACCCGTAATCATATAATTATGCCAAAAATTTTGTAAATGTCAAGTTACGAGATGATAACAGACATACATGATATCATCTTGAAGATGCATCTATTAGCACCATAAAGTACCTAAACGACCCACTAGGTGGGTGAATAGGTCCACAAATATCTCCATGTATTCGTTCTAAGAACGTAGGAGACTCAATTTCCACATTTGTTTGTGATGGTATCACAATTAACTTGCTTTGATACAAACAGTACAAGAAAATTCATCATTTAAAAGGATCTTCATATTCTTTAATGGATGAGCATTTGAATTATCCATAATCCGTCTTATCATTATGGATCCAGGGTGTCCTAGACGATTATGCCAAAGTGGAAAAGTATTGGAATCAGTAAATTTCTGATTTACTATAAAATGTGCTTCAATTGCACTGATCTTTGTCCAGTACAACCTAGAAGATAATGTTAGAAACTTTTTAATAACACATGTCTGCCTAGAGACATTTTTTATTATGACAAGATATTCAAGACTCATTATCAATTGTCTTGATATGAAAATCATTTTTACGAATATCTTTAAAACTCAACAAACTTCTCTGAGAACGAGGAGAAAACACAGCATTATTTATTGTGAGTTTTGTTCGTTTGGGCAAAATTATAATGACTTTCCCAAAGCCCTCAATCAAATTTGTATTACCAGAAATTGTAGTAACATTTATACGGCTCATACTCAAATGAGAAAAATATTTCTCATTTTTGAATATTGTGTGTGTTGTGCCAGAATCAATCAAGCAAATGTCTTCATAATTAGATAGCTTGCTTTGAAAATTATCCATATCTTCAAAGAATAAAAATAAAATATCTATTAATTATTTTTTTTCATTGTCATGTGCAACATAAAAAATTACGATCCTAATCATTAATGTGAAAATATATGTATATTAATATTGATCGTATGTAGATGAACTAGCTTGTCAACTATAATTTTTCATTCTTTTGGCTTTGTTAATACTAGAATCTTGTAAAGTAGTATGTCTCACGAATATAAATTTAGAGAGAATTAAAAAAGAAGTGTGAAGGGACAAAAAATATTTGTCCTTTTGAAAAGCAAAAGGTGGTGAAATTTTACAAGTTGTGCATAAAATGATGAAAGAAAAATGTATGTGTGCATAATGATTAGATTGAAAATCACTTTATCAAAATAGTTTATTTTGTTATTATTTTACTTGAATCAACTAATTAAATATTCATATTTTCATACATATTACTAAAGCGTTTGATGAACATACACATAAAGTTTAGAAATATTTATATTATAAGTTGTAAAAGGACAACAAATATTATAAGTAGCACAAAGATAACAAATATTACAAGTAGTACAAAGACAACAAATATTACAAGTAGTACAAAGATAACAATTATTACAAGTAGCACAAAGATAACAAATATTAATAACATCATCATTGGTTAATATTAAACATCACTATTTTATTCTTCCCTATTTACGGAGCAATTACCAATCAAGTCGTTTGTCTTTCCTTCAGGATTCTAAAAGAAATCGGCCACAACTAAGTGTGCGGAATCAACACGGTCTTCGGCTACAAAGTTAGTTTTAGTTTTCTTATTCTTCTGTCTTAGTGATTCCTGATAAAGGTCAACCAAGTGTTTGGGAGTTCGACAATCACGTGCATAGTGGTTTCTTCCGCCATATTGAAAACAACCCGATCTAACTGTTTCTCGTTTCCCATCTTTTTCTTTTCCCTTTCTATATTGATTTTTCTTTGGTGGATGATTAACACCAAGGAAAGAATTTTATTTTTTATCATAATTATGGCCATGACCACGTCTACGTCCGCGTTCACGTCCACTACTAGGACTACGACGTCTTCCACGCCCAACGTGGTGGGCCTTCACCTCATTTATTTCAGATAATGGTTCCGACCCCCACTCTATCGTTTCTTGTGATTTTTCATCAATAAATCATTTTGTTCAGTCACGAGAAGATGGGAAATCAGTTCAGAGTGCTTCTTGGAACCTTTTTCTTGATATTGCTGTTGTAACAACACATTCGAGGCATAAAATGTGAGAATGTTTTTTCCAACATATCATCATTCACTAATAGTATCTCCGCATAGTTTCAATTGAGAAGTAATTTTGAACGTGGTGGAATTATACTCATGAATAGACTTGAAGTCTTGTAGCCTTAGATGTATCCAATCATATCGTGCCTTTAGATGTATGACCATCTTTAGGTGGTCATATTTTTCTTTCAAGTTATTCCACAGAACAAGTAGATCTTTGACCGTGAGATATTCCATTTTCAGAACTTCGTCAATGTGATGACGCAAGAATATCATTGCTTTCACACAGTCTTGTTTTGATGCTTTATTATTATTTTTGATGGTGTCTCCAAGACTCATTGCATCCAAATGGATCTCAGCATCTAGTACCCATGAAAGATAGTTTTTGCCAGAACTTTGAAGTGCAACAAACTCAAGTTTAGCAAGGTTAGACATAATGAATATAATCAAAATAATAATACTTTATCCTTCAAATGATAGAGCCTCGTGCTGATAACGTGTTATGAGCTAATTTATTGAACTTAGTTTGTTGCTTACTAGAATATTAAGAAAGGGAAGAAGATTGCTAATGAAAGAGCAAGAGAAATATATTAGTAAGAGAAATGTATCACATGTATATTTCTTGCTTATTTGTGTGTCTTTTATACGTAAAATAAGATAGGAACATAATAATTAAAAATGGGGATATTGGAAGACATGATAATTAAAGGGAGGGAATATTGGAGGGTGAATTGGCATAGTGGAAATACATGGTCATCAACTTCTATTTAATTTATTTACAACATAAAGGATAAACTAGAATTATTTAAAGTTAAGTAAGGGTATAATTGAAAAAAAAAAGAGAATCATGGGATACCATCAAATTGGTGTTTTCAAAAAGGGGAAAAAACATAAAGTCACAGCTGAAGTTGTATTAAAAAGTAGAATACACACTTCAACTATTGGAACGACATATTACACACTTATTCTTATTGAAAATGATATTATCACCTCCCTCAAAACTAACGTGTAAATAAAATTAAATAAAAAAGAGGCGCATTTGGTAAAAAAAAGCTACATAAAATTTTTCTCCCACGTCAACCCCTTCTCCTACTTTATGTTCTTCTTCTCCTTCACACAACTCTATTTTTCTTCTCTTCACTTTTCTTATGAACACATTCTTCTTGCTATGACTTATGAAAAAAATATGACAATTTTTTAAGAGAAAATAAAAAATAAGATTGGGAGTAGAATTTATCACCAAATCAACTCAAATCTGGATTGGGGGTAGAATTCATCGCAAATCGACTCAAATCTTCTTCTTATGCATTATTTTTCCTCTTTCTTGTTTTTGTAATTAGGTTTTGCTTCAATTTTTTCTTTTTGTATTGCTTGGGGTGATTTTTCTTTTTTTGTGCTTTTACTCGGGTGTGAAGAATTTTTGTTGGGTTTTGTTCAGTCAAATTAGGATTTCAAAATTGAGGATTGATTATTGAACACTAGTATAAAAAAATAGGCATCAAAATCGATAAAAAAGGGGGCAGAGTTCATTCTGTCACTTTTTTATTCGATGCTTTTTAAAAAGCGATGGATTACATCGCTTTTAAAAATATCATCACTTTATTTGTTTTATATTTTTTTTTTTTAAAAAACCAACGGACATAGGGTCCCTATACGTCGCTTTTTGAAAATTTTATTTTTAAAAAATTCAAAAAAGGGACGAACATAGGGTCACTGTCCGACGGACTTAGAATCTCTATCCGTCGCTTTTCTAGAAAATTTATTTTTTAAAAAAATTCAAAAAAGCAACTGACATAAGGTCCCTGTCTGTCACTTTTCTGGAAATTTTATAAAACAATTTACAAAAAAGCGACGAACTTAGGGATCCTAACCGCCATTTTTTCTATAGCTTTTTAAAAAAAAGAAACCTGAAGTTTCTCTTGCTCACCTGCAATTAAAAATGCAATTTAATTTCTTTCAATATAGGCTATTAAACACAAGCAACAACAATTACAACATACAAAATAGGTAATACCAACCACAATTAGACATTTAAAATGAATAAAATTCATAATTTACAATGTTCTAAATTCTCGCAAAGTTTATCAAAAACCTAAGGACTATTTTCAACAAACTCATCACTCTCATCAGATTCATCGAGAGTGGAAGGATAAGGTGAAGGTCGATGGGCGAGGTTGAGCACTTGTTCTTTTATTTGTGTAACTTCTTCACTCATAGCCTTTCTGTCACAGACTTAAAACTTCGCTAAGACTTCCGTGCGGAACTAATTAATTTGCTGACAATTCTTTCACGATCTTACAAATGCTAGTAAGCCTTTAACTCTTGATCGCTAAGGGAATGCTAAATTAAGAAGACGAGAGCATTGGAAAGAAGGTTCTTTAGAACACTTGGAAGATTGCTACAACTTTCTTGGATGGTTTGTACAAATGAGTGGTCCTCCTATATATACTACTATCTAGGGATCAAAGTGTAATTAATAATTACTTATAAGCCCCTCACTTATTTACACTTCAGTTTCCTCTCTAGAATCTTCCATACTATTCTAGAGAGAACTAAAGACTACAAGATGTTTCTATACAATTCTAGAATCTTTTAGGATCCTCCTTCAAGCGCCACACATGTCTAGGATCTTCCACATATCTGTAGAGAGTTCTACACATCTCTAGAGTCTTCCAGACATCTCTAGAGAATTTCACACTTTTCTAGGGTCTTCCACGGAACTTCAAGAGCTATCTACAATGTTCTAGAGTCTTCCAGAAACCTCTCCAAGACTCTAGTTTCTTCTCCTTGACTCTAGATTCTTTCTTATTTTTAAGAACAAGTGGCGGGCTGTCATACTCTCCCCCACGTGATGTTACGACGTCCTCCGCACAATGCTGATGTTGGAACTCCCTGTCTCCACCTTCGGACTGTCATAAGTCTTCATGCCATCCCCTTGTGGTCTTCTCTGGAGTTCGCTCCTTTTTCGTGCCCGAGGAGTGCTGTTGCAGTTGACTGTCCTTTCTTCCTCTTGGCTTCCTTCGACGGCTTCTCTCTGACGACTTTTCCTCTTAGCGGGTGTGGAACACGACAATGGCTTTTTACCCTGGAACCCCTCCACAAGTCGCAAGGCCGATAGTTGAACTTGTCCCCTTGACTTGGGCATCTGCACTAAGGGCACGATGAAAAAACGTCCCTGCTCCAAGACCACGAGTTATTGGAGGTAGGGGTCGATCACTACATGGTAATTTTGGAAAAGTTCCTGCCCAAGGATGATGTCAAAGAGATCTACCGGAGCGACATGGAAGTTGGTCTTACCACACCACTCACCCAACACTATGTCGACTCCTTGAGCAACTCCACACATAGGAGTCATTAGAGCATTGACCGCCTTGAGCTGCACATTTCTTGGGTTATATTTCAGGCCCAACATGGTTGCCGCAGACTTAGTCACGATGTTAGCCTCTGAGCCTGTGTCGACTATGGCACAAGCGGGTCGTCCATTGATCGTGATATCTATATACTGCGCATGGCACTCTTTCAACTTCTCTGGTTGCCGCGTGATTGCTCTGCATAGCCCAATCACGCCTACCTGGGCTATGTCCGAATCTTCCCCTGATTCGGGTGCCTCCTCCTATGCCTTATGCTACTTCTGTTCCCGCAGTATGGTACCAAGGCTTTTCAGTTTGGGGCACTTCCTGTAACTATGCGGCCCCTCGCGTATGTAACACTTAAGCTCTTTCTCGGGCTGTACCTTGCCTTCTCTGTTGCTTTGTCACTCGGACCTCCTGTTATCAAGCCTACTAGTGTCATGATACTTGGGATGTGGCTGCCAACCCTTGCCTTTGCCACCATCTCCCCCACCTTGGTCATGACTACCTCTCAAGTCTTCTACTCGGTCTCTATCTCGCCTGTCAAATCGAGAGTCCGTCAAAGCCTCCGCCTGTGTGATGGTCTCGTCGATGGTCCTAACTTATTGGCATTCCAGCTCCGTCCTGGCCAATTCTGTAGGCCGTCCATGAAGTGGAACATCATATCATCATCCATGAGGTTGGGGATCTGGAGCATAAGGGTAGTAAACGCCTTCATGTAGGACCTTATGCTACCTGTCTGTCTCAGCTCCGTGAACTTTCGCTTTGCCTCATAGATAACGTTGTTCAGGAAAGAGGCCTTCTTGAACTCTCCCTTGAACTACTCCCATGTATCGATGGTGCAAAACTCCTTCCCTACTTTCGACTCTTTCCATTTCCACCATAACATGGCCATCTCATTCAGATACAATATGGTTGTGTTGATCTTTGTTTCATCGCTACTCACCTTGTTGCACTTGAAGTAATTCTCCAAATGCCACAAGAAATTCTCCACCTCTTGCACGTCTTGAATGCCTTTAAAGACAG
>JAPFFP010047599.1:0-10276 GCA_026153255.1 Solanum medicagineum
TTTATTATAAAATTCATTGCACACTATGTTGAGATTTTATGAAATTGTGGTTGTTTTAGCATGTTTTAGGCTATGAATCTAAGATCTATTGTGATATTTGATAAAGGATTTTTGATGTATATTGCTTGAGGGTGTTACCAAGTATCTATTTATGGTTTTACATTGGATTTTCTAGCATGATTCAACTCTTGAATTTAATGGTTTTACACTAGCATTACACACCCACCAAGTGTTTGATAAAATGTCAGGTTATGATTTCTTGAGGAATTGAAGGCCCAATGCATGTCTTATGAGTTGAATGACTTTATGATGATAGGAGGAATGTGTGTGTGTGTGTGTGTATATATATGTGTGTGTGTGTGTGTGTGTGTGTGTGTGTGTGTGTTGAATTCATGAAATATGTTCATGATTTTGCAAGATTAGTCACCTTGTTGAGAGGGTTCCATATCTCAATCACCTTGATGAGGGGGTGTCAAACCTCAGTTGCCTTGTTGAGGAGGTGTCGAGCCTCAACCATCTTGTTGAGAGGGTGCCATGTCTCAACTACCTTGACGAGGGGGTGTCAAGCCTCAATTTCCTTTTGAGGGGTACCAAGCCTCAATCATGTAGTCGGGGGATGGAATTCCCGTACAACCATGTTGAGGGGTTCATACCTCAATTACCATGTTGAGGGGTTTGTACATCTTGCGCCTCTTGAAGGAGGTGGTAGTCCTTGGATACTCATTAATATTGGCCACTCCTCACTCATGTATATGTTCTATGTAAGCATGATTTACTTCAAGCATCTTCCATGCATGCCTTATTATTATATGCTATCTATTGATTATCATTATGCATTTTAACTATGTTGCCTACTCTTGTTGCATAGCATCCTATATACTTAGTACATTCAAATGTACTAACACATACTTTATGCCTACATGATGCCACTATGTAGGAACTAAAGCCCCACTTGAGCATGCTCCTCCATGTGGCTAGTATGATTGTCTCTCAATCTTTTTGGTGAGTCCTCCGTTCTGGAGATGGTGTTTATGATCTCATGCTATGTTCTAAGTCTATCTTCCTTTTATATATTTATTGACTATGAGGGTGAGCCCAGTTGTTTGTCTTGGCCCCCGCTCTTATCTATGTAGTAGAGGTGTTGTTGGACATGTCATATATTATGCTATGAGCGTTGACTCTCTCCTAACTCTTGTTGTTTTTGATATGACAAAGATGTTCCCTAGCCTCGATTACCCCCATTTATTATTTCTTGTTGCTATTTTACTTGCTTCAGCGACTAAGGATGTGTGATAATATGTAGAGGCTTGTTTGAGGTCTCTTCGGGTTCCCCATTCGTTGGTCACGTCTAGGCCCTAGGCTTGGGTCGTGACAAATAATGTTTTAGATCTTCTTTGGTTATTTTCGGGTAATTGCTAACATATGTGTTCTGTTATGACTTGGTAGTTCGATTATTAGTATTGGTTTATTGAGATTATTTTGTTGAAGCATGGTGGTGTCACGCCCCAAGTCCCGTTAGGGGGGACCAACACCCGTTGCTGATGAGGCTCGGGAGAACCATCCTATATCTAAGCACTTTCTATACATTGTATAATGGATTTCTATAATTTAACATGCCTTTATACAAGTAAATAGTGACACGGCCAAAAGGAAATGCATGTGATTAGGTCGTTGGGGCCACGGTGTCGAAAGTACGAGATATGACCACACTTTAATTTACATAGTCTACAAAGCCTCTAGTTAAGAGAATGTATCGAATAAGGGTCAGGATAGGCCCCACCTCAATTGACTGTACAATACAAACATATAAGCTTTAGACACACGCATAGCTGCGGAACAACCTGGAGTTTGTAATAGCAGCTGGATGTCCTGTACTCTAATGGGAAGACCTACTAGCACCTATACCTGCAGCATGAAATGCAGGACCCATAAGGGACGTCAGTACGAGATAATGTACTAAGTATGTAAGGCATGAAATACGGTATATGAAATAACAACTTCAAATGAAACTATGCACTGGTGTGGAATAAGAGACCACCTTTGGATATACTTTGGGATCGTATACTTTATGTTCTTTATATTACTTTACCTTTACTGTATAATCTATGCACATCATGTACTATAAATGACTAGCTGATTAGTGTTAAACTGTATCGGAATCGTCCCTGGCTAGATTCTTCCTTAACCCCTCAGGCTACCACCCGTGATAGGACAGTCCCTGGCTAGGTGATCCTTCCACCCCTCGGGATACCACCCATCAAAAATTATATACTTTATCTTTCAATTACTTTTGAGATAATTCTTTTGGTGGTCAAAATATTGAAGCTATAAGGCTATGTAGGCAGCATGTGATATGTAAATAAACATGCAAGACAATATCGCAATGCAGAGAGTATGTTACATAAGCAATGAAATGCGTATGAAATGAAACAACTCATGAACTTTGTTTAGCAATAAAAACTCATTTACTTGGTATCCATGTATGTATGTACATTTGAACGTGACTATATATATAGGAGCATATGAATATGTGAAAGAGTGGAGATATGGTTGCTTGTCATGTAGGAGTAGATAAAAGCCTTTACTTACCGAGGGATTTGTGTTTCATGCCAAATGATACAAAATCAAGTAACCGTAGATACCTCATTGTGTGACCTCGTTACTACCTTGGAGTGGCTGCTTTCCCTCCAAATATTTATCTACATCATATTAGGCAATAATATTAGTATTAGCAGCAAAGAAACACTTCTTGACAGCCTAATATCATAAAAACGATCACCCGGACAACAAGCTTTCGATTAGTGACGCAAAGGCATTCCTTAAACCTTTTCACTTATAATCGTATTTTATTGCAACCATTATTATGTACACATCATATACAACTCATTTCAGACCCTTAACAGTCTTACAACAGCCCACAAAGCATAACACATAACAATTCTTCACAACATACAAACAAGTGGCACAATGTTACATTCTTTTTCTACACTTCGACGTCAACAATCCCGAAATTGTTTTAACTTTATCTAAATTGTTTCCAACATTTTAACACATAACACGAGTGTTAATATAGTCCAAAAATAGTCCCAAAATAGGGGAAGGTCGTGGAACAACATATTACAATTCTACACAACCTACAAATGGACAACATAAGGTTACCCCCCTTCGCTACATTTCGACATTGACAATTCCAAACCTTTTCCAACTCTAATCAAATTGTTCCAACAATATGTACACATACAAGTAGTGCTAATACAGTCTTAGAATAGCACCCAAGTAGTCATTAAGGATATGATCCAATAGCTTTAAATCTAACAACCCACAAGTTCCAATCAACATTACACTTAAGATAGCACAATAAAACTCATTTGTTAAATGAAATCAAAATCTGGGCAGCAAACTTAGGGTAATGTCTATAACTCATATCATGTTAATATCATCAAATTATCTTCATAATACAGCCCACCAATTAAAGAAAAATCCTCTTGAACAACAGAAAATGTTCACAACAACACTTAGGACACAATCTGCCCAGAATTTCCAGCACAAACATACTAGCATATACTTCTTGTTTTCTATGAATAAATCATACTAAATACACTAATATAATTACTTACCTTTGTTTTTCAAGATCTAGGTGTTCCTTCAAGATCATAGAAGTTCCTTGTGGCTGCTTTTCTTGGTTTAAGAAAGTGTAGATAGAAGATTGGGGAAAGCTGAAATGTTTTCTAAGTGTAAGAGGGACTGAAAATTTCAGCTTGTGATCCCTATTTAAAGGCCCCATCTGGACGACTTTCCTTGGGCTTCTTGACCACCAAATACCATATAATATTGGGTTGATTTTGCAGCAGCTAGTTACCCAAAATTGGGCTTAAATGGGCATCAAATCTGATGGACTTTGGCTGCCAATTTCCAGCTTTCCTCCTAATTCGTTTTTGGCCCAAATAGCCAAGTGGTTTGTGTTACACTTTGGCCCTTCTTAAATTCTTATTGGACTGAAAATAAGGTCCATTTATGATGCTAAAACATGGTCTAGAATTATACCCTTAAAATGGATTTTTATTCGTAATCAGACTTAGCCAAATTCAACGTCGAACCTCGTCTCCGTTGACCTAGCAAATTTAAGCTAAGCAAGTAGGTGACTCACCTACTAGATTATTAATTCATAAAAACACCTTAATTCTCTTACTTTATTTAGGGTTATGATATCCTCAATTTAACATAAAACATATATACACTCGACCCTCTTAAGTGTTAGACGCCCATATCGCTCGTTAATAGGAGAATCAAGCACTTTCAAGAATTGACACTAATTTGACCAATCCATATCATGATTCATTCACATAGCATTAGTACATGTAAAATGTGGGGTGTTACATCCTCCCCCCCTTAGGAACATTCGTCCTCGAATGTTAGCACAATTGGGTAGCATAACCATGTATATACCTTTATTTAAACAAACCTTTGACAACAAACTAAGTATTCAATCACCCATACCTATTAGTGTTCCAATTCTGCATGTTGGGCGTCCTCTTTAGCTTCAAATAAGTGAGGGTATTTTGACTTCATCACGTCCTCGGCCTCCCAGGTTATCTCTTCTGCTTGCTGATTTCTCCAAAGTATCTTTACTTAAGCTATTTCTTTATTTCTCAGATTTCTAACTTGACGATCCAAAATAGCAATAGGTACCTTTTCATAGGTAAGATCTTCTGTAACCTGCACATCCTCAATAGCAGTGATACGGGATGGGTCACGTATGTATTTTCGAAGCATTGATACATGAAAAACTGGATGAGCCATTGAAAGCTCTTGGGGTAGCTCTAGCTCATATGCAACCTACCTGATCTTCTTAATAATTTTATAAGGCCCTGTGTAACCTCATGACCCCTTTCATTGGAGACACCTTTAAAAATACACAATCTCCTACTGAAAATTTCAGCCCTCTCCTCCTACCATCCGCATATGATTTGTGACGACTTTGGGCCGTTTCTAGCCACTATTATATTACCTTAACTTTTTTCACAGCTTGTTGCACTAGATTTGGCCCAAACAAGGTGGTTTCTCCCACTTCAAACCATCCAATTGGCGATCTACACTTCCTCCCATACAAAGCTTCATAAGGTGCCATCTTGATACTTGAATGGTAACTATTATTATAGGCAAATTCAATAAGGGGTAAATGGTCCACCCAACTACCTTTAAAGTCCAATGCACAAGCTCACAACATATCTTCAAGTGTCTGAATGGTGCGCTCTGCTTGACCGTCAGTTTGAGGGTGGAATGCTGTACTCAAATTTTCTTGTGTCCCTAAACTCCTTTGGAAGGACTTCCAAAACTTTGCAGTGAATTGAGTTCCTCGGTTAGATATAATGGAGACTAGGACTCCATGTAGCCTAACTATCTCTTTGAGGGATAGCTTGGCACACTCTTCAGCTATATAATCACTCCTGATAGGTAAAAAGTGTGCTGACTTTGTGAGTCTATCAACTTTTACCCATATGGAGTCAAACTTCTAAAATGAGCGAGGCAAATCGGTAACAAAGTCCATATTGATCATATCCCACTTCCAAGTTGGAAGTTCTATACACTGCATATAACCTCCTGGCTTTTGGTGTTCTACCTTCACTTGTTGACAATTTGGACATTGAGCCACAAATTTTGCAAGGTCCTTTTTCATGCCTCTCCACCAAAACACTCCCTTCAAGTCATGGTACATCTTAGTCGATCCAGGATGGATGGAATATCGAGAATGGTGGGTTTCTTCCATTATCCTCTTTCTTAATCCATTAATATCAGGTACACATAATCTGTTTTGACAGTAAAGTACTCCATTTTGTGTAAGGTCAAAGCCCTTTATCGCATTCTAACTCACCTTTTCCTTAAGTTGTCGTAGAACAGGATCCTCGAACTATTATTCTTTCACCTCCATTACTAATGAAGACGTTGTTGCATTATGTGAAATAACTCCTTCCTTTGGGGTTTCAAGAAGGAGAACCCCTAGACTGGCCAGTTGATATAGATCCTTAGCCACCCTTTGACTAACCATGACCTGATCACCAGTAGTCATAACTTCCTTATGACTTAGAGCATCAGCTACCATATTTGCCTTCCCCGGATGATATAGTATATCAATGTCGTAATCCTTTATTAGTTCTAGCCATCTCCGCTATCTCAAATTTAGATCCTTCTACTTAAAAATATATTGCAAGCTCTTATGATCAGTATATATGTCAACGTGAACCCCATACAAATAGTGGCGCCATATTTTCAAGGCAAATACAACTGCTGATAGCTCCATATCATGAGTTGGGTAATTCTTCTCATGTGGTCGTAGCTGTCTGAATGCATAAGCAATTACCCTACCATGCTGTGTCAACACACACCCTAAGCCAACTCCTGAAGTATCACAATACATTGCATACCCCTAGGTGCCTTCTGGAAGTACTAGCACAGATGCAGAAGTTAGCTTATTTTTCAATTCCTGGAAGCTCCTTTCACATGCATCATTCCATTGGAACTTGGTTGCCTTATGTGTCAACTTTGTTAGAGGTGCAAAAATGGATGAAAAACCTTCAACAAACCTTCTGTAATAACCTGCCAAACCTAGGAAGCTCCGAACTTCCGTGGGAATCGTTGGCCTTGGCTAATCTTTCACAACATCTATCTTTTGTGAATCAACTCTTATTCCCTCAGACATAATATGACCCAAGAATGCCACTGAGTTTAGCCAAAATTCACATTTAGAAAACTTCGCATACAACTGCCTATCACGAAGAACCTGTAACACTTGTCGTAAGTGATTTGCATGGTCTTCTTCTGACCTTGAGTATACCAAAATGTCATCTATAAATATTATCACGAATACATCCAAGAATGGCTTAAATACCCTATTCATCAGATCCATAAAAACTGCTGGTGCATTCGTTAGCCTAAATGACATAACAAGAAATTCAAAGTGAGCATACCGTGTTCTGAAAGCAGTCTTAGGTATATCTTCCTCATTCACCCTCACTTGGTGATACCCTGATCTCATATCAATTTTTGAAAATCATTTGGCACCCTATAACTAATCAAATAAATCATCAATCCTGGGGAGGGGGTATTTATTCTTAATTGTCACCCTATTCAATTGTCGATAGTCGATACACATGCTCAAGTTGCCATCCTTTTTGCAGACAAATAATACTGGTGCACCCCAGGGAGACACACTAGGTCTTATAAACCCTTTTCCAATAAGTCTTTCAATTGCTCTTTTAATCCATGCAACTATGCTGGGGCCATTCTATATGGAGGGATAGAAATAGGTTGAGTGCCTGGAAGTAAGTCAATACAAAAATCTATTTCTCATTCAGGAGGTAAGCCTGGAAGTTCATCAGGGAGCACATCAACAAATTCACTCACTACTAGGACTGATTGAAGATTTGGCGATTCTTCCTCCATATCCCTTACTCTAACTAAATGACATATATATCCCTCAGATATCATCTTTCTGACCTTAAGATAAGAGATAAACTTCCCCTTTGGTGCCCCAACATTGCCTTCCCATTCAGGAACTGCCTCATTTGGAAAGTGGAAGTACACTTTCTTAGTTCGACAATCCACGGTGGCATAGCACGAAGTTAACCAATCCATACCCATTATAACATCAAATTCCACCATTTCTAACTCAATAAGGTCAGCCATTGTGTCACAGTCACAAACAGTTACTACACAACCATAATAAACCCTTCTAGCCATAATAGATTCACCGGTTGGTGTAGACACTTCTAATGGTTTATTCAATAATTTAGGTATTCTCTTAAGCTTCCCAGCAACTAGTGGGGTGATGTATTATAGTGTAGAACCAGGGTCAATTAATGCATATATATTATGAGAGAATATGGACAATATACCTGTGACCACATCAGGTGAAGCTTCCAAATTTTGCCGACTCCCCAAAGCATAAGTGTGATTCTGGACCCCACTAGAGCTGGCTGCTCCTCTAACACCTCTAGCACGAACCGCAGGTGCTTGTTGACCCCTACCTAATGAAGGAACTGTCGATGATGATGCAATAGCTGACCCAGTAGATTGTGCTATATCACCCATATGCCTTCTCGGGCAATCTCTCATCATGTGCCCTGGCGCACCACACCAATAACAAACATCTGCTCCAACATGACATATACCCGGATGACTTCTTCCACACTATTTACACAGGCTGCCTAGGAGTCATTGGCTGGCTTGCCGATCCTCCTGTTGTCCGTGAACCTTGTCCCTCACATCATTGACCAAATTGATTACTTCTAGACCCTTGAAGTTGTGGTGGAGCACTGGCTGCAGAATAAGAGAATGATGGCCTAGGCGGCCTATTAGAAAACCGAGCCCTAAACTCACCTTGGGACGGTGTAAACTGCCCTGAAGACCTGGTCCTCTTAGACTACGCCCTTTCTAACTCCTTTGTCCTTCTCCTTTGCCTTTGATCCTCCAATTTCTATGCAAAAGCTTGCATTCTCGCTATATCCATGTCTTTATTCAATGAAGCAATGGTACAGTCTCTGACCAGATACGTACCCAATCTATCCACATATCGATGAACTTTATCTGCCATAGTAGCAACTACATTAGGAGCATACCTGGACAGGGAATTAAATTGGAGACTATACTCCCTCACGCTCATATTCCCCTGGTGGAGATTCAAGAACTGATCTGCACAGGCCTCTCGGATCTCTAGTGGCAAGTAATGGTCAAGAAATGCCTCTTTGAACTCCTTCCAAGTGGTTGGGGAGCATCTATATCTTTGGATTGCTTCCAAGCTTCATACCACAATATAGCTCACCATTCAACCTATACGCCGCTAACTCGACAGCTTTTGTACCACTCACATGCATAATATCTAAAGTGCACTGAATTTGATTAATAAAGTCTTGGGGATCTTCTTTAGGATTAGACCCAGTGAAGGTTGGAGGGTCCAAATTAAGGAAGTCAGGTATCCTCATACCAGCTGCCCTATTTGCACCACCTGTACCCATAACTGGACCTTCTTGTCTTTGGCCTTGGCCAGCCACTATGCTAGTCAGTAGTTGAACTGCATTTCTCAGATCCTGCATTGTAGCATCAATAGGTGGTTCTGGGGGAATTTCACTATTTCTAGGTTCATAAGGAGCTGGAGGGGCTAGAGATGTCTGTGACAGATACTCATCTTGAGCCTCATTTCGTTGTCTCACATGACTGGGCGAACCAGCCACCACTTCTACTACCTTTCCTTTACCCTTGTTCTTTCTGGTTTCTGGTATACTTGCTCGTTGTACAAAATAATTTAGGAGTTAGACATAATTCTCCTAGCTCTATGGCACGATTAAAAAATGAAAGGAAAGTGACAACTCCTAAATGCTACGTAGCCTCCTGCTTATAAAATATGGTGCATAACACATCGTTAAACAAGACTCTACAATGACATGACTTTGTAGACTCCTTAGGATGACCTGCTCTGATACCACTTTTGTCACGCCCCAAGTCCCGTTAGGGCGGACCGGCACCCATTGCCGATAAGGCTCAGGAGAACCAGCCTATATCTATGCACTTTCTATACATTTTATAATGGATTTCTATAATTTAACATGCCTTTATACAAGTAAACAGTGACACAGCCAAAAGGAAATGCATGTGATTAGGCCGTTGGGGCAACGGTGTCGAAAGTACGAGATATGACCACACTTCAATTTACATAGTCTACAAAGCCTCTATTTAAGATAAAGTATCGAATAAGGGTCGGGATAGGCCCCACCTCAATTAATCGTACAATAGATACATATAAGCTTTAGACACACACAAAGCTCCGGTGCAGCTGGATGTCCTGGACTCTACTAGGGAGACCTTTTAGCACCTGTACCTGTAGCATGAAATGCAGGTCCCCCGTAAGGGACGTCAGTGCGAGATAATGTACCGAGTATGTAAGGTATGAAATACTGTCTATGAAGTAACAAGTTCAAATGAAACTATGCACTGGTGTGGAATAAGAGACCACCTTTGGATATACTTTGGAATCGTATACTATATGTTCTTTATATTACTTTACCTTTACTGTATAATCTGTGCACATCATGTACTGTAAATGACCAGCTGATCACTGGTAAAATATATCGGGATCGTCCTGGCTAGGTTCTTCTTTAACCCCTCGGGCTACCACCTGTGATAGGATAGTCCCTATCTAGTTGATACTTCCACCCCTCGGGCTACCACCCATCAAAAACTATATACTTTATCTTTCAATTACTTTTGAGATAATTCTTTTGGT